>CABHPP010127248.1:39657-65733 GCA_902168425.1 Peromyscus attwateri
TAGAAGAAACAGCTCAGTGGTTAAGAGCACTGCCTGCTCTTACAGAGGATCAGGGTTCAATTTCCTGTACCCACATCTGTAACTTCAGTCCCTAAGGGGCTTCCAGGGGATCTGCTATCTTCTGACTTCCATGGGTGGTGCACAGACGTGCATGCTGGCTCAACACCCATACACATTAAAAAACAAGAACAAGATGCACTCCTGTCATGGCTCGTGTGTGTAAAAGATCAGAGGAGAACTTTAGGGGGCCAGTCTGCATGGATTCAGGGGATCAAACTTGGGCTGTCACGCTTGGCAGCAACCACCTTTACCCACCGAGCCACTGGGCTGCCCTTTCCTTCTTAGTGTTAGTCTCCCTCTATTAGCCTAAGTTGGGCTGAAACTATCTTTCTGCTTCTGCTCCCAAGAGGTGGGATTATACATATGTACCACCACCTCCCGGCCTCATACTGTCTTTTGATAGATAATATATATACAGTGTATTTAGCAGACACTTTTTTTTTTTTTAAATAAGAGGTTCATTAGGTGGGAGTCAGGAAATACATAAATGCTGCCATTTATTCTAGCATCTTTTCTAGCCAGGTGAGAAGGCTAGACCAGGCACTCTAGAGCAGCCCACTCCCAATCTGAATTCCATGGAGGGGCCTGACCCAGTTCTGCAGAGCCTTTTTCCCTGGCTAGGGACAGCCTCTGCTCTCTGAGGACACAACTGCCTATCAGCGTCTGCGCTGTGCAGGGAGGGTGGCGCATGCCAACGAGAGAGCACTTCCCGGGGGGAGGGGAACACGGCACCTGTAATTGCAGTGGTTTTCCCAGGAATTTAAAGCAGACTCATTTACCTGACCCTCCCATACCCCCAGAGAGTTCTGACCCACTTTCAGCAGCTCCAGAGACCTGCTGCAGCATTGTGCTAATAAAGCCATTACCAGCAGGAGCATGAGGGTCTCTCTACACAGCTGGCTCAATGTGTCAGACACACTATTGCCAAGAGATTTCCCGAGCCGAGTTCTGCAGTGAGGACAGCAGCCACGTAGCAGGAAGCCTCAGGTCAGGCTTGCTAGTGAAGACAGCAGCTCTGCAGAGCACCAAGCACTGCAGATCTAAAGAAGACTTTGATCAGGAAGAGACAGCATGTCCCCAGGGTTAGGCCTAGTTATCCACGGAGAGGGCTGCACTAGGAAGGCCCAAAACCAACACAGCTGAGCTGAGGGGTGGGTCTGGCGCCACCAGACTCTTAGGATTTACAGGAGAGTAAGAAAAACGTGAGACTACTGAATGTGAGCGGGCCTGGCTGTGTGCTAAAAACCTAGGTCCACCCCTGATGCTCATCCCATGCACTCCATGAAAAAGCCTCTAGGAGCAGAGCAAAGTGGAATGAACAACAGTTGATCACCAATGAGGTACAGTATAAGGGAGTCCGGGACCCCAAAGTTAACACACACAGAGGGCCAAGTGCATGCCTGGCGCCGAAGATGATGTGAGGAAGCATTCCTTTGACACGCCCACCCTGCTACCAGCATGCCTGGAATCACATCAGTGTCCATGCTCTCAAGTCAGCTAACCAGCGGTCTGCTTCTCACTGCCATCAAGGCACTCCAGCATGCCTTCTCCAAGAACACTTACAACTCGGGGATCCTAATTAGACCTGAAATAGGGCTGCCAACCCCACTTTCAAGGAAAGGGAAGGTCTGCTCAAAGGCAAGGAGCCCAACTGCAGCATCTCCAGCTGCTCAGCAGAGCTCTTCCTTCCTCCCCAGAGGAGACAGCCTTAGCAGGACCAGCACCACAGCCCCCCTCCTGTCATCCTGATTAGGTGAGTACTTCATCAGATCCAACTGCCACCTGCCTAAGGAAAACAAGTGGCTCTAGAGAGAACAGGAGGGCAGCTTAGGGTAGAGGACGCCTGAGAGTTCTGTACACAAACTGAGGAGCATGCAGGCTCCCCTTGACTATTTAACCTGTGAAACCACAGCCAGAACACAGGACCCCCTAAACCTACTCTTCAGATCACAGTGAAGAGCACCAGCCTGCTTTCCCTAATGATCCTCTTCTAGAAACACCTGTGTAGGGGAATACCTGACATTTCCTTCCTGCATGTACCCAGACAGTGGCCTGGGCATCTAAGCTGTGATCAAGGTTATTACCCATGTTGGCAAGATGGCATGGTGGGTAGAGGCATTGCCATCAATCCTGATGACCTGAGTTCAGTTCCCTGGAATCCACACAGCAAGAAGAGAATTGACATAAGACAAATCCAGTCCTTGTCTTCACAAACTTCCGTGGTATCACATAAGAGAGTGGGGTCTCCAGTTGCCTACAAGGCAGGCCTGGTCTGAGAAAAGGAAACCTTAAGGCTGTGTGGAAGTTGTTCAATCCAGGGCACAAATGAAAATGGTAGGGAGGCAGGATGTTTTTCATAATCACTGGCTTAGCTGTTCCCATCTCTCTTTTTCTTTTTCTTTTTTTTTTTCAGGGTATGGGGTAGATGGGTTTTGAGATAGGGTCTGCTAAGTAGCCTAGGCTGGCCTCAAACTTGCAATGATCCTCCTGAGTAAGGGATGACAGGCATGTACCCCAACACCTGGCTTCCTGTGCAGGGGGGTGTGGAGGAGATACACAAGCTGTGGGTCCTCTGTCCTCATGGAGCTCACAGAAGCAGATCTCTAAACCAGTAACTACAGCTCAGTGGAAAATTCCACGATAGATACACCCAGGGGGTTAATGGGAAGGTAGATGCAGGCATCCAGTCATCAGGGATGGGGAGAGGAGGCAAATTAGGAACGTCTTCCTGAAGTGGACACAGAGCCAAATCCTGAAGGACAAGCTGTCAGCCAGACAGGAGGGAGCTGAGAAGGGGGTAGGCAGGCAAACAGAACAGGAAATGGGGAAGGTGGCAGAAGAGCTACTTGTCCTGTCTGAGGCAAGCAGCAAGGGCGACTCCCAGCAGCTGTCAGCTTGTGAGGGTTACACAGTGTGGAGAGCCAGCTCTATCTTTAAGGTTTCTGCAGTCAAATGAGGTCAGGCAGCTCTGCACTTCCATTAAAAAGAAAAATGAAAAGCTGCTAAGCCCAGATGTAGAAGAGCAGACTTTGTGAGGTCCCCTGGAAACAGATCCCCCTGGTGGACACAAATCATTGAGTTACATTTGGAAGACTTTGACTCTCTCAGTCTAGAGTAAATAAGGAAAGCAGTACATGATGGTGTACACCTTTAATCCCAGCACTCATTCGGATCTCTGTGAATTCAAGGTTGGTCTGATAGTCTACATAATGAGTTCTAGGTTAACTTGGGCTATACAGTGAGACCTTGTTTAAAAACACACACACACACACACACACACCCGAAAAGAGACAGAGTTCAATAGACAAGCAGTTCCTCTTTGTCTGGGCTGTGGGATGTCAGAATACTGTAACATTTGCCGAAGGTCTCAAAGGATGGGCAACATGGTCCCTTGGTCACACATCCCCTCATGCTGCCTGCATGATCAGGCCCTCACCTGATACTGGCTCCAGTCAATGTTCAGAGAGTGAGTCAGGAAGTCAGGGATGTTCAATGGGGCATCAACATAGTCCTGAGAACAGAATGACACTGAGACGTAATTGGCCAGCAGATGTAGTTGTGGCAACAATAGGTCCCAGCCCTGAAGCTGTATCCACCACAGGTAGGACAGCCCTCCACAGCACTCGCCTTCTCTGGGCCAGATGCCTGGGGTACTCTGGAATTGATAGTTTAAAAAGCAAAGTGACCAGGTCACTAAAGCTGGAGTTTATCTGTCAGACATTGAAGTATTTGAAACTGCAAGAGCAAGCAATACTCAGTGCTGTGGGGTGTCTTTCTGTACGCTGTGAATATATGTTGTTCCCACTGGTTAATAAATAAGCTGCTTTGGCCTATGGCAAGGCAGAATAGAGGCAGGCAGAAAATGCAAGGAGAGAGACAGGAAAGAGAAAGGCAGAGTCTGCAGAGATGCCAGCCTGCCACCCAAGGAGCAACATGCCAGCAGACCCATAAGCCATGGAACATGTGAGAAAACATAGATTAATAGAAAAGAAATGAGTTAATTTAAGATATAAAAGTTAGCTAGCAAGAGGCCTGCCATAGGCCATACAGTTTATGAATAATACAAGCCTCTGTGTGTTTACTTGGGTCCGAGCGGCTGTGGGACCACGGGCGAGAGATTTGTCTGGACTGGAGGGGGGGCAGGGAGTCAGGGGGACCCAAGAAAATTACGACTACAACTCAGCCTCTGGAGGCTCCCTGTGCATGATCTGCTGCTTCCAGTCTTCACACAGAGTAGAAGGAAGGTCGGTCCTTCTCTAACTGGCTTTGAAGACTTTCCTTTATGGAAAGGCCGCCATGAAAAGGGGAGAGGAAAAGGTGTGCAGTGAGAAATTAACACACACATGTAAGCAGCAGAGGAAGAGAAAGAAATAGCGAGACTAATCCAGGCAAGAACAAAGAAGAGGGTGTATTTTCCCTGAAAAGATGACTAGCTCTTCGTGGTCCCCTATTACAAAGAAACATGGTTGAATACTGTTGAATACTGGTACTCATACCTGCTTCCAGTTAAATATGAGCCCTTCAGCCATGTAATCCCGGTCCTTATATTCCTTGAAGAATTCACAGCCTGGAAAAGGAGGCAAAGTTATGGCATTTCCTGTCCTGGTCACCAGCTCCCTGGCCGGCCACCTTTGGCCCTAGGTGTGGGAGACTGTGGGAGTCACGAGCTCACCAAGCTTTCCACATTGGTGGCCCTGGGAGGCTGACTGAAAGGGTGAGAGCCAGAGCCCGAGCGAGCTCCTGGCATCACTCTTTCCAGCTGTACAGGCCCTAACTGTTCTCACACTAGCTATGCTCCCTGGTCACTAGTCACACCTCGCTCCCTGCAGGTCCCTTTACAAGTTTCTAGTGTCAATCCCAGCAGATCAAGGCTGTGCCTACAGCAGGAGGCCACTTTCTTACAGAAGTTGAGGCATCTTCTTTAAGAATGGGGGTAGAAGCCCCAACTACAGGTTTCAGAGAGGACTGCATATCCTTATCCAGAGAGACACGGACAGCGTCTACAAGCTAACAAGTACTCAATGGACATCACTACTGCCAACCCAGCAGGAAAAGGGTACTTTCTCCATCATTCAAACTCCCTCAGAAACTCTACCAGATGAGGCCTCAGCAACAGAGGGAGGAACTATGCAGAGAAGAGGCTTTGGAAGCAGGCCCAACTTCCAAGTACAGTTTTTACCTACACCTGTGACTGGGAATAAGTTGGTGAACGTCATTAAGCCCTGGTTTTCCTACTTGTGGGATGGCTGTTGTAGGCTGAAATGTAGCGATACATGTGAGACAGTATGGTCAGTTGCACAGCTGCTCAGGTACCTGTGACATTCAAATGGCAATACAAATCTAAAACCATACTGCTCTTGTGACAGGAACTTGACTTAGTCAACATGCTTTTTGTTTTTGTTTGTTTGAGCAGGGTCTATATAGCTCTGGCTGTCCTGGAACTGGCTATGCAGACCATCCTGGCCTTGAATTCACAGAGATCCATACCTGCCTCTATCTCCTAAGCGCACCACCGTGCCAGACTTAGTCAACCTCTTGTTCTGCAGCAGCAGCCAGTTGCCTTGGTCAGAGATGAGGCTTGCCCCTGGGCTATGGCTTGCCTTTGTGGGGTGAACACACCCACTTTGCTGAGTGGGCTCCTGTGGCAACAAGTCACAGGGCAGGGAAAGCACACGGGGAGGGAAGAGCTTCTTCGAGTTCCTCAGCAAATGCACGTGCAGACTTTAGCAAGCACATGGCTTTGGTACACCAAGTCCAGTGAGGGCCCTTGATTCTATGTGAGACCAGAGGCTGAATACTCAGGAAACTCTACAATAACCTTTAGGCTTGCCTCAGAGCAAAAGAGGTCTTTGTGGAGAGGAAAGTGGGGACCCATGCCATGTGCCCACCTTGGCTTTCATTTCATATTAATCCCCCAGGCTCATCACTGATTGAGAAGTCAGGAGATAATCTTCAGCCATGATACTTGAGCCTATTTTAGGGCGCCTCACCAGGGGGGAAAAAAAAACAACAAAAAACCAGCTGTAACTATCCGGCAGGGCCTTGAGCTTATGAGTTTGGGCTAAGATGAGACATCAATTATCTCTTAGGGCACCATGAAGAGTTCTGGTTTCCCAAATCCTGACTTGCTAGATCAACTCCAAATGCCCCAGGCTGAGTTATGAAGAAGTCTATGATGCATATACTGTTTTTGTGAGAACTGACAAAACTAAAACAGACTTGGCACCCAGGGCCATGCCTGATGTCATTACTACAACAAGCTTCTGAACCCACTAGCAGGCAACACAGTAAGGACAAAGGCAGGGCACAGTGACACTTCACTCTAAAGGAAACAAAGCCGTCTTGTGTGGGTGGAGTTCGGCCCCATCTATTCTCACACTCTGAAGAAGAGTGGGGAGCACTGCCCATGTCCAGGACAAGTTAAACTGATACTACCGTTAGGTCCTGTATGAGCCCTCAAGTCCTCACAGGACTCAAGTGACTGTCCTTAAAGGTCATGACTTCTTTTTCTTGATGTGGACCTTACACTCCCAGAACTGTAGTCATGATCCATGAATTATCTATCACATCAGTGGTCATCACTGATCCAACGCTGCCTTTTTCTTTCACTTTCCATAAAAGTTATGGCTTTCAATGACAGCAACTTGTAAACTGATACACACATGAAGAAAAACTCAAGAATACAAGCATGTTAAAAAGTGCTTCTGTCCCCTTACCCCTTATGGCTGTGTCTGGCTATTTTAGATTGTCATTTGCATCCTCTTCCCAACTCACAAAATCATCAGATGAAGTACATAAAAATTTGGGGGAAAATGTCAGACTAATCTCATTTTATGCCATCTTTCCTGCTCAGTTCTGGTAAGTACCTTTTCCTTAACACAATTGGGATTGTCAACTAAATTAATTCTGTGCCCTACTCCTCACCCTCTGTTAAAACGGGGTCTTACCATGTAGCTCTGGCTGGTCTGGAGCGGAAAACAGATCAGGCTTGACCTTGAATATACAGCGACTCTGCCTCTGCCTCCCAAGTGCTAGGATTATAGCTATTTGCACCATGTGCTCCTGCTCACTGTATTGAGCACTATTCTACTGTGGAATATATTGCTCTAAGGATGGAAGTACCATCATTTACTTAATTCTTTTTTTTGTTTTGTTTTGTTTTGTTTTGTTTTTCGAGACAGGGTTTCTCTGTGTAGCTTTGCGCCTTTCCTGGAGCTCACTTGGTAGCCCAGGCTGGCCTCGAACTCACAGAGATCCGCCTGCCTCTGCCTCCTGAGTGCTGGGATTAAAGGCGTGCGCCACCAACGCCCGGCTACTTAATTCTTATTCTGGTTAATGAGACTATGTCCTTGATTTTGCTATTATAGGGAGACATCACACTAAGTACCTTCAGCCCCAAGCCACATGGACTGTGGTGGCCCAATGACAGGTTAACAAGGGTGTTAACATTTGAGGAATCTGTGGTAAGTTGCCAAACTATAAAGAGACCCTGCACTACTGCTATTGGAATGAAGCAATGGTACTAACACTTGTAGCATGACCACTTTTCCTAGCTATGCCCTTTTGGAACTCAGACATAAACAAGCATATGGATGCCTGCTCCTCAAAGAGCACATCATATCACATGGAGTAGCTGAGGCTGTGGCTCCCTAGTAGCCTCTCCTGGGAGGAGGAGACTAGGTCTGAAGCATCTGCAGAGCCACTGATGGCTCTAGCACAGAACACAAGGGCATCAAGTGAGGAATGGATGCTTCTAGAACAAGAAACCTTTGCCAGAGTGTACGGATACAGCATTGTCAAGCCCAGTGGCATCTTTGTAACCTATATCAGCCCAAAGTTGCTCTTAGGCAAGGTTTTAAGAGAAGGTTTCCAGAGCCTTTCTTCCCACAACTCCTCATTAGAACTGTAATTTACAGAATCTGTCAGGGCAGGGTCTCTCACTTTATTCTGAAACAAGTGTCATTATTCCTGTTATGAAGGATGAAAATGATGCTCAGAAAAGTTGAGGGGCTGGTTCCAGGGCTCCTAGTCCTCCAGGGCACCAAACACAATGCTAGCAGAAGAGAGTGTCATGAGACTGCATGGAAGACACGGAGGATGCCAGATCATCAAGAGTGGATCTGAAGACCATCAGCTTGTCTGATGAAGACATCTCTCACAAGGAGCTAGCTGAACTTGCAGTTCTATGAGAGGCTATTGCAGCCTGCTCTTGCTATTGGCTATGTGGTGCTTAGACTAGGCAGTAAAGTCCAAGCCCAAACTGAAAGAAGTCGTCGTCGGTGGGAGAGGTTTCAAGGAGGGAGGACACTCCTTGCTGTGATTGACAAAGCCTGGCACTGATGTTTAGTGACCAGGCAGGGATGGTGGGGGAACTAGAGTACTACACAGCTCCAGTTTCCAGTGTGAGAATACAGCCTGGCCACGGACAGATGATTGTGTGGCAGAGATGCAAAGTGACTCTGTGGATACCAAAGTGCCCTGCAATATTGGGAGGTCACTATACAATTACTGATGACAGAGCACGTTTTGCTTTTCTGCTCCACTAACAGCATTGTCTGGGGTGATATCCACAAATAGCTCTTGACATACACGAGAAGACACACACCATATGGGCCAAAGCAGCATGAATGATGGCTGTGCATGAACATGTCATTTCCTCTTACGTGCATAGGCCATATGGATATGCAAGACTAGTCCTTTATGACAAACTTTTCCAAGTCCTAACTGATACCTGAGGGAACCTGAAGCTCACAGGAGAAGTAACTTTCTCGAGGTTTTGGCTTATGAATACCAAGACCAGGTCCCACCCCTGATCACCACTCCCTGGAGAAACATACAACTCAGCAGGATCCTACCTGACCCTCAAGTAGGACTGCTGTGACCTGGGGCCCCAACGCCCAATGATACCTGATACAGCTCCTCCCACACAGCTCCCAGGACACCTAGGCACAGAGAGTTTGACCCTGGTCTCCTACCTGGGTATGGGACAGAGAGGAGAGTGAAGTCTGCATAGCGCTGGGCTTTGTCCACTTTCTCAGAGGAGGTCACACTACAAGACAGGGACACACTGTGTCATGGCATTCCAGTACACACACACACACACACACACACACACACACACAGTTTCCCAAATGAGTGCTATAATTTCTTACAATGAACTTTTTGTAAAAAGCTGTCTGTCCTTCAGACTTAGGAATGACACCCTCAGCAGCAACCAATTAAGAACTCTTCCCTGTGCCCACTTCAACAACTCAAATAAGAGGTCTTTTTCACTCTAACAAAGCAGCAGGCCTCAGCCAGTACCCAGGGTTGGAGGATAACCTTCCATATCATCAGCTCCATGGAGGCATGAGGCACATCCACTCTTGGTCCTGAGGGTGGGACAGAGCCGGACAGTAGGAAGGACTTCTCTCCCTCCAAAGGCCACTCCTAAACATGGGAACATGTAGCTGAGAGTAGTTGCACACTTGTCATCCCAGGATTTGGGAGGCAGAGCCAGGAAGATCCTCACAAATTTAGGGCCAGTGTAGGCTACATAGTGAGTTCAAGGCCAGCTTAGGCCATATTTCAAGACACTATCTCAAAAATACAAAGAGCAAAATAAAGTAAAATAACAAAAAGCAAAATAAACCAAAATAAAACCTCCCACAAAAAATACAAAAAATAACCACGGCCAGGAAGATGGCTTAGCTGGGAAAGTACTTGCTATGCCTCATGCAGAGGACTTGAGTTCAGAACCCAGCATCTATGGAAAAAGCTGTAACTGGCTGCGAACACCTGTAATCACAGGGCTGTGAAAGGAGAGATAGGAGGATCCATTGGCTTTCTAGCCAACAAGGCCAGCTGAACTCGTCAGCCTCAGGCTTAGTGAACGACTGTCTTGAAAAGTCAGGTGGAGAATGACCGGGGAACGAATCTGATGTAAACCTTTGGCCTCCATGTGCACTAGCACGTAAGTGTGTATGAAGGCACATCAGGACTGTTTCAAAATGCAGTGAGAGGCTGCACACAGACAGCCCTCACACCAGCCCACCATGCCACAACGGCCATGCACTGTGGGCCAGCCCTGCACATCGTGAACACTCAGCCTGAGCCTGCTTCCTGCCAGATGTCCTGTACTCACTTCATGCCAAACTTCACCTTCTTGTTCTCCACCATCAGGTCACAGATGTACTTGACTGATAGGTATCGAAGCAGCCTGATATCATAGCCTCTCACCTTATCAAAAAGGTGTGTGTCACCACTTCTGAAATAAATAGTCAGAGAAAGGGGTTGAGATCCATGTTGACTCAGAGCATATGGGGTAGGGAGCTATTTTAGGAAGTATGGATGAAAACCTGTGTTCGATTCTCCAGAAGTCAGAGGGAGGGGTAGGGAAGGTGACTTTCTAAGAGATTATCCCTATCTCGGGACATGTTTCAAAGAAGAGCAATTTGCAGCCAGAGTGGGAAAGGGCTTTCTGCACTGCTTGACATTAAGCCAGAAGACTCAAGATAATCTCAGTTCTAAAAGGCATCAGGCTGGTGGCTCAGGCTCTTTAAGCTTCCATTAAGAGTTCATCTCAACCTCACTTTTCCTTCCATTTAGGACCATTTTTAGCCATATGCCTTGCGAATATAACAGACTGAAATTCTTCAACAGATAAAGACTTTTTAGGGTGATTTGACCAACTTATTGTAAAATACTAGGAAAGTAAATTCCTTCTACTTATTAGGCCTTTAAAGCAAGGAGGAATGTTACAAACAAAGCCTTCACATTCTCAGGGTACTTTCTGTTCAGCCACGCAGATATGGCCCAGTAGAAAGATGGCCCAGTAGAAAGAGTAACAGTCTAGCCGGGCGGTGGTGGCGCACGCCTTTAATCCCAGCAGAGGCAGGCGGATCTCTGTGAGTTCAAGGCCAGCCTGGGCTACCAAGTGAGTTCCAGGAAAGGCACAAAGCTACACAGAGAAACCCTGTCTCAAAAAACCAAAAAAAAAAAAAAAAAAAAAAAAGAAAAAAAAAGAAAGAGTAACAGTCACTGCAATGTGTTTTTAATGCCTGCTTCTTGGTCACTGCCAGCAGTCAGTTGCCTCCCTGACAACTGTATGCTGTAGATGACCTGGCCAAGGCAGAAGTCACCTGACCTCAAGGGAAGCCAAACATTCTTGAGCATAAGCCAGAACTACTGCTTTCCATGCCAATTGCAGGACTTGGGCATAGCAAAGTACCTGAGCCACAATTTGAGCAGCTGATCTTACTAGAGTGCTCATGTGCATTCCAGAGATGCTGGATACCAGCTAAAGACTTTCCATGTGGTAGCAACCACACAAAGGAGATTTGTAGGCTTGTTCATTAAAAACCATTTGAAAGGGGTAGAGTGTGAACCAGCCCATTTTTTTCCTTTTAAAGGAATTCAGTTCAGTGCTGCATGTCTATAATCCTAGAGCTTGGGAAATGGTGACAGGACCAAGAGTTCAACCTTGGCTACATAGACGTTCAAAGCCATGTTGGACTACACAAGACCTTGTCTCAAAATGCCAAAAAAACAAAGCCAGCCATTGTGATTTTATGACACCATCTCAAATGCTGCCCCCACCCCCAAACACACACACCAAGGAAGGAAAAAAGAAGGGTATGTGTGACTCAAAATGCAATTGTGGGATACAGTGGCTACATGAGGACTTTATCCCAACCCTGTCACACAGCACACCTGGAAGGCTCATACTTAGCAGACCAGCTGCATACTGCCACTATAGAGGACTCTAAACAAAGAGACACATAGGGCTGACTTTAGAATTGCAGCACAAGAACCCTGAGGTCATCATGTGTTGTGATCCTGGCTGTCAGCTGCTCAGGTATTCAACAGTGTTTTGCTGAAGCTACTGGGTGGACTTCAGCAATGCTATTTTGAGGATATATCGTTGGAAGACAGGGGCAAAGAGCCAATCCACTTATCCAGACCAGAGATGAGTACCCACTGCCAGAAGAGCATGGCTGCCACCAACCAGGCACCCATCCCGACCCAAACTCCTACCCATAGTGACCGCACTAACCGAAGAACACAGTCCTCCTCCGTGACATCATCCACATCTGCCCAGGTATCATCTGTTCCCCCTGCCAGAGAAACCAGTCTGTCAGCACTGAGGCTGGTAGCATGGGCTCTACCCAGAGGTGTTCTGATCAGCTTCCTTCCTTGCAGGGCCAAGTGCAGGTAGCACCAATCTGCCCCTACCCCAGGTTCAGCCCTCATGTCTCCATCAGAATCACATGCCCATCTGTGTAGCAGTCTGCTCTATCTCTGAAGTGAATCCCTGGTTTCTGCTGAGTGGAGTGCCCTTATCTCTACCCTGCTTCATCACACCTCACACCACTGTGGCTGTAGCAGGACTAGTCCCTCCCACTAGGTTTCCACTCTTAGACCCACAAAAGGCTGGCTGTTCAATAGTCACCTGAGAAAAAATAGTTGTATCCAGATCGTCCATACAGCTCTCCCCATCCAGCCAGTGTGGCCGACCTGCAAATGTGCTGGGAGACAAATAGAATTTTTGGGTCAGATTGTTTCTGAAGCATGCAGGGCTTAAGGAATGCCTAGTGTCTTCAGATCACCACAGTCAGTCTGAAGGATGCCTAGAACTTAATAGCCTACAGACTCTACCAAAGGAGTCTGTCTCTCTCCTAAACTCCAGGTACCAGTGTTACTTTCAATGATGAGTAAGACTTAGTGGATGTACATAAATATCAGGTACTGGGCATAGTACTGACAAGTGACACCATCTTCTCACTGAACTCTCATAAGGTCATAAGGCAAGCATGGCAGGCAGCAGGGATGACCACTACATTTCATAGATGAAGAAAGAAAACTGGCCCAGGGAGGTTAAGGGATGTGAACAGTCATACAGTAAGGGTCAGATTAGGAATTGGCCCAAGCTCACATACTTCAAAGGGCCTATTACTTATTAATTTGAACTTTTTATCAGAGAGGGCAACTTTTATACTGAGGGAAGAAATTAGAAGAGAAATACCTGTGATCTTGATTTTTAAAAAGAAATCATTGAAACCGTTTTGATGATATGTGGCTATAATCTCAGCACTTAAGAGCAGAGGCATCAGAAATTCAAGGCCAGCACATAGTGGGTCTGAGGTCTGTCTGGGGTTCATGAGACTATCTCAATTAAAAAAAACAATGCTCAGTGAGGTGGTGCACGCCTTTAATCCCATCACTTAGGAGGTACAGGCAGGCGGATCTGAGTTCAAAGTCAGCCTGGTTTACATAGCAAGTTCAAAGACAGGCGGGGCTACATAGAGACCCAGTCTCAAAAAAAAAAAAAAAAAAAACCAACCTCCAAATTATCAAGGAATATAATAGCTATTACAAGGGCTATGAGAGACAGAAGCCAGGACCTTATATATGCTAGGAAAGTGCTCTACCACTAAACTAAATCCCCACACCCTTGCTTAAATATTCTTGTACTTTCTTCATCACAAAAGGGATCACTTTAGAACTGGAATTCTAAAACCCAAGCAACAGTATCTTTCTTTAACAAGACTGTATGTGTACATCTGCAGGATGTGTGTATTTGTGGGCACTCATGCACAGTGTGTATCAGAGGACAACTTGGTTCAGTTAGTTCTCTCCACCCGCCTTTGTGAGAGTTCGGAAGATCAAACTCAGGTTGCTGCCTGGCTTCTATAGTGGGCACCTTTACCCACTGACCCATCCTGCTAGCCTATGAACTTCATTATTTAATTTTAAGATTGTCTTTAAATAGTGTGTTGAAATCCAGTAGTGTTTTGTGGGGATGGGAGATGTTTAGTGACATGGAAGCAAGCCAATCTAGTCTGACTGAAGGCTGGGAGAATTGCCCCACTGCATTAAGAGAAAAGGGAAGATGTAAGATGACAGAGCAATTAAAGTTCATTTCTGAATGTATGACACAATCTGGCAGGATAAAGTGGGTTTCTGAAAGATTACAAAATACTGTCTACTGTAGGGTCCTCATCTTCCTATAAGGTAACAGAAGTAAATAGTTGGCTGCTGCATGAAATGGGTGCAGATGGGAACCACTAGGTCAACTCTCTGGCTCTTGCTGAGGGAGAGAGCAGGCAAAACATAAGCAGCTGGGTTATCACCTGGGGACAAGCTGGGTGGGTTCCTGGAGATGTGGCCTGTTTGCATTATCTGCTTTCCCCCGTGTCTGAGCTCCAAGCAACACCTTACTGTCTCCCAGGACCCTGCCAGTGGACCACTACTGCTTCAGGGTAGCATCTTTATGCCAATCCCTGTTTGTAGACTCTGTCCCAGAAGCCCATGGAGAAGGGCTAGGGCTGAATTTCTTGCTGGTCTAAGCAGAATGAACTATGATGGGGGCTACCTAACACTTTCTGGGTCTAACAGCATCCAAAAATCAGATTAAACTGTCAACTGTTGGGTATGGTAGCATACGCTTGAAATCTTTGGGAGTCTCCATCTTTGGAGTTGGATCCTGGAGGATGGGGGTTAAGGCCAGTCTGGGCTACAAAGTGAGATCCTGTCTCAGTAAAAGCAGCTGGGAAAGTGCTTGTTGTGCAGCGTGAGAACTCAGTGTGGATCCCCAGCACTCCCATGAAAAGCCAGGTGTGGCAGCGCACATCCTAGAGCTGGAGGCGGAGACAGTACATGGCTAGAGCTGACTGGCCAGGAAGCACCATGAACAGGGCGACTCCCGTTTATGAGAGATCGACTCAAAAAAGCAGGTGAAAAGGGATCGAGAGAATGGTGACCTCTAGCTTCCAAGCACTTGTGTGCACACACAGGCCACACATTCATAGACATTAAATAAATGCCAAACTTGGTGGCTCAGGCCTGCAGTCCCAGACTTGAGGCTGAGGTAGAAGGATTGCTTTTAGTTTTCTTCCTCCTTGCTTCATAGACCTGACAAGTAGAGGGAATTTACTTGCTAGTGTTTCACAATCCATTGACAGGTCTGAAAAGTCTTACCTGTTAAATTTCAACCTGCCACAATAATTAGTCATGAAGCTAAAAATGGTTCTGGGGAGGAGGCAGGGGATGAGCTCTAATGGAAGCTTAAAGAGTACCCCAGAATTCAGAGAGGGTGAGGCAGAAGGAATGCTATCAGTTTAAGGAGAGCCTGGGCTACTGAGCAAAACCCGGTCCTTAAGAACGAGAGAGAGTCAAGAGTTGCTTGGTATTTCCCAAATGACAAAGCTCCAACCAGGTCTTTGCTTCAGCTCAGAGGTGAAATTATGTCAACGCCCCCACACTGATGTTTTCTTAAGTCCACATCAGAGGGCAGGATACATGTACTTCTCATTCTTCTGTGTAAGACACAGGGGCTTATGGAGCCCAGGCTGACCCTGAACTCCTTCATTCTCCTGCCTCTCCCTTCCAAGTATTGGGATTACAGGTGTGCACCACCATGGCTTCCTCAAATCTTAGTTCTCTTGCTGTGTAAACCTGATCAAGCACTTAGCCACTCTGAACCAAAAGACAGTAAGACAGGTAAAATGAGATCACATTATGAAACTACCCTAATAGTCCTGCTGAGCATATCAACTGCAAGGATCGGGACTTTTGTCTGCTTTACAGAATGGCTAATCACATGACTGAAAGAAGGAACAAACAGTAGAATATCTGATTTAATGTACTCTGTAAACCAATGATGTAGGCTTGTAGAATACTGAAGTCACATGCAGGCAGTAAGTGCCTGGATCTGACCTGACAGTCTAGCTCTATAGCATGAAGTAGAGAGGCTCTGGTGCTACATCCCTTCCCTATCTGAAAATCCTCTTTCAGTCAGAAATGGTCTATTTCTCTAGCCTGTTTTCCACAATGCCAGGTGTCCAACAACCAACTCTCCTGCCTTTGGCTGTTAGAGAATAAAAAGGCTCTCAATTTTACATGAAGTCAGTGTCCCAAGGACAGGAGACAGCAACTGAGGCTGTGGGGTTCCTTACCTTGCCTTTGAACAGGATCACTGGGCAGACAAACCGTCCTCTGCACCTGGCCATCTTGCTGCGGTGGATGAGGTCCTGCAGCTTGCTCACCTGCACAGTGCTCTGGAACCTAACACACAGGCACAAGAGGTGGGTTAGCTGGGCTTCTGCATGGGCGCTCACGCAGGGTCTGTTCACTAAGATGCAAAGGACGCCTACACATGTCTAAGACTCTCTGGAATTCTGTTTGAGAGACAAGTTCTCACTACATAGCTGAGGCAGACCGTTAATTCACTGTAGCCCAGGCTAGCCCTAAACTCTGTAGCCTAAGCTCGCCTTGAATTTGTAGCAAGCCTCTTAGCTCAGCCTCCCAGGTGCTGTGATTACAGACATGCTTCACCATGCCAAGTTTTAGTCATTGAAAATTTAGCAAATGCTATTATTTCTTAATTTCATATTGCTGATATATTGAGTTTTTCAGGAAAAAAATCTGTTAATTGTAAGTATTAAAATCCAAGTCACCCTGGTTTCAGAGAGCCTTTTCAATTAAACAATAAAGTCATGCACAGGGCTGAGGCAGGAGAACTGCTGTAAGTTCAAAGCTAGCCAGGGCTACATAGAGAGTTCAGGCCAGTCTAAGCCACAAAAGATATTGCCTCAAAACACAAACCCCTTCCTTCCCCAGCAAAAGCACACACAAAAAGCCTCCAATCAAAACCAAACAAATGGGGGCTGGAGATGGCTAGCAGTTAAAAACACTGGTTGCTCTTCCAGAGGACTTGGGTTTAATTCCCAGCACCCACATGGCAGCTCACAACTGTCTGTAACTTCAATTCCAAGGGACTTGACACCCTCATACAGACATATATGCAGGCAAAACACCAATATACATAAATAAAAATAAATTTAAAAAAACCACAACAAAAAGAAATGAGCTCCAGCAAGCTACACCAGCTCTGAAAAAAGAAACAGCACTGGTGTCTGAGTGAGTGTACAGAAGGAGCTCACTAGCCAACCAGGCTAACTGGTAAGTGTCAGGCTTAGTGAGAGACCCTGCCTCAAAATATAAGGTGGTATGTGAAATGGAAAGACCTCTGCCTCCACAGACACTTCTATGCACACATAAACATTCACATACATACATCACACACCAAGAAAAACAAGAGGCAGGACAGAGCTATAGAGTGACCACTTGGAAGGAAGGCAAAGGTTTTCCTTCTTTGGGCTTTTGGGCCAGCCTTACAGAAAGCTCAGTCCCCTGCACATGCTGATCCTTCAGATGATCCTCCTGTTACTACACAGCTCCTCAGAGCACATGGACTTGAACAGTGTTTCTGGAAGGGTAGATTAGTGACACTCATGGATCTGTGGTTCCTTTTTTTTTTTTTTTTTAAGATTTTTTTTTAGATTTATTTATTATGCATATAGTATTCTGCCTGCATGTATGCCTGCAGGCCAGGAGAGGGCACCAGATTGCATTACAGATGGTTGTACAAGAGCAACCATGTGGTTGCTAGGAATTGAACTAAGGACCTCTGGACAAGCAGCCAGTACTCTTAACCACTGAGCCATCTCTCCAGTCCTGTGGTTCCTTTTTAAGTAACTCTAATGGGAATGCAGATAATACAAGTATAGTCTTAGGCTGGTCATATACATCTCAGCATTCAGGAGGCAAGGGCAATAAGATGGCCACAAGTTCAAAGACAGCCTGATCTACACAGTTTGAGTTCAAGGTCAACGAAGCCCCTGTCTTTTAAACAAACAAACAAACAAACAAACAAAAAACAAGCCTGCCAGGTGGTGGCACATGCCTTTAATCTCAGCACTTGGGAGGCAGAGGCAGGTGGAGCTCTGAGTTTGAGGCTAGCTTGGTCTACAGGGGGAGTTCCAGGGCAGCCAGGGTGATGCAGAAACCCTGTCTCAACTCCTCCCCAAACAGAAAAAAAAAAAGTAACACCAAAAAAACAAGCTTAGCTGTTTTGAAAACAAACTGGGCTATGGTGGCACTTAACTGTATTTCTAGCTCTAAGGAGGAAGCAGGAAGATTGCAAGCTTGAGGCTAGGCTGGACCACACAGCAAGTTAAGAGGCCAATGTAGGGACCTACGTAGGGAGGCTATTTCAAAACATCAAACAAAAAAGAAAGCACAAAATACATGCACACAAACAAAACGAAACAAAAAAACAAAACAAAACAACCCATAGCTGACTTCCATGTGAGACAGGGTCTCATAGTCCAGGCTGGCCTCAAACTCCTGAGCCTCCTCCCACCTCCACTTCCCAAGTGCTGGAGTTAGAGGTATTGCAACGCTATGCCTGGCTCTCCTACTGCTCCATTTGTAGAAAATATATAAAGGCTCCTGCCCCTAAACCATGGCTTGAGACTGTAATGACTATCCAATGGCAGCATCGGAAATTGAAGTCAAAACAACTTTAAAAAGACAATGAGGGGGGAGGTGGGATAGGGACATGGTCTGCAAGAGTTGGAGATGGGGAGAAGCAGGACAACCAAAATACACTGTATACATCTATGAACATTTCTAAGAATATATTAAAATACATCTTACAAAGTCATATGCCAGGCCTAGAAGCACACACTTGAGATTTCAGGTACTTCATGGGGAGTTTCGGTGGAGGGGTGGGCAAAGCTGGGGGACTGATCACAAATCCAAGTTCTGAGCTCGAGTGAGGTCAAGGTCAGCCTCCAAAATTAGTAACAGTCAGTCTTCAAATGACAGGGGCGAGTGAGATGGTTCTGCAGGTAAAAGCTCTTGCCACGTGAGCCTGACTACCTGAGTCCAATCCAAAGACCCCATACACACAGGGAGGAGAGAACTGGCTCCAAAAAGCTTGCCTGTGACCTGTACATGAATGCTCCACCTCCCATATCATACACACACACACAGCAGTTAATAAAATGTAAAAATACAGCTTTGTGGTATGGCATTTGCCCACCATGTGTGAGGCCCTAGCTTCAATCCCCAGAACCTAAGGTGGGGAGCTGGTTAATGACCCTGAGAAACAAGCAAACAGCCGGGGTGGAGTGCAGCACACCTACGGCGTCCCTCTCACTCTTACCGGTTCTCTCACTTCCATTTAAATCAACATTGGCTCTGTAAAAAACAAAAAGAACCAAAGAGATTTAAGAAGACTAACACCCCCATGGTATATCTTTCTGGACGTCAGATTTAGTATACAAATTTTGTTAATGCAGCTAGGGTGCCTTTTTCAACCAAGTACCCACAGACAGAATGGCACTGACTCACCAGCAAATCCTGCAGCTGAGAAGCTGGGTGCTGCTGCTCTCCCTGACTCAGTTTCTCTATGATATGTAAAGGCACTTAGTCCAAGACAAGTGCATCACTAAATTCTGGGACTATCAAGGAGAGCACACAGCTCGGCTGCCAGTGCCCGGCCTCCCACCTACCTGGTCACCACACCCTTCTCTCAGCCTTGTTAGCACTCGCTGCTGCACGGACCTCTCAGCTAGTTCACAGCAGCCCGCTCTGGACCTAATCCCAGAATATGGGAAACAGAGGCAGCTGAACCAGGAGTTCAAAGTCAGCCTTAACCACACTGAGTTTACAGCTAGCCTGGGCTAAATTATCAGACCCTATTTCAAAAAACAAACAGAAAAGCAGGGTGGTGGAGAGACTGTCTAGTGGTTAAAAGCACTTACAGCACAGCTTTGAGGGCTTAAGCTTGGATTCTCACACCCTACCAAGCTGGGCATGATCTTATGTGCCACTGTAACACCAGTACTGTTGGGGGCAGGGCAGAGGGATTGATAGGGCTTGCTGGCTGCCAGCCTAGCTGGAAAATGAGAACTTTCCTTCAGGGATAGACCTTTCTTCAAAGGAGTAAGGCAGAGTGCGATAGATGAACACACAATGTTCTCTGGCCTTCATGCTTGGGCACAGGTACATGCGCCCCACCACCCCCACTTGTACCTACACCACACCCATATACTACACTCACACTTTTTTTTTTGGTCGGAAAATCAGAACTGGATTTGGTAGTGTACACTTGTAACCCTAGTACTTAGGAGGTAGAGGAAGGTCAGGAATTCAAGGTCATCTTGACTCTATATACAATTCAAGGCCAACCTGGGCTATGTAATATTCTGTCTCAAAATCCAAATATACAAAAACCTTCCATCTGATTCTCTCAGGTTAAGTTCTTGCATTCAGCAAATTATCCCAAAGGCCAACACAAAAGACTGAAGGAAGAGTTCTAGGCCAGTCTGTGCTAAATAGTTTGAGACTCGGTCTTATAAAAACACCCCTCCAACACATATACACACACACACACACACACACCACCACCACCACAGAGACAGCACCAGCATTTACCGAGCTCCGAGCTGATTGCTTTGTTGCTTGCTAGCAAGACGGAGTCTCACTATGTACCCCAGGCTGACCTCAGGCTCCCAAGGACTGGGATTATGCCTGGATTCTGAGTTCTAAGTATAAGGACATTTATTTCCTATTAGGCTAAATCATGGCTAGCTGCCTGGCTGCTAGTCAAAGAACCAGTTCCGTTTCTGCTTTCTCACTAGGTTCCTGTTTCTATCTCACTATCACTTGCCAGTGAATTAAGTGTCTGGCGTATGACCATACCTAAATGAACACTGTATGCTTACACACTTATGTCTACAATCAGGTCATGAAATTTCCTTTGCTCTTTATTTGCTGTTGGAGACTGAACCCAGGGCCTATCTCTGAGCTAAGTCTCTAGCCCCCTCCTTTGGTATTATTTAATTGGTGTTTATTTAACTAGTCTTCATGAATATCATTTGTTCACAAAACTATTTTCAAAGCATGATGTGGTAATACATGACCACAATCGTTACTACTCGAGGCTGAGGCAGGAAGACTGGGTTTATGGGGGAGCACCAATCTAATTTAGGAATGTTGTACAGGGTTAGGAACACTTCTCGTCAGAACTGATGTGGCAACAGTATTTTCTGTTTTTTTAAAATTACTGTTGTATGTGTGTGTTGTGTGTGTGTGTTTAATCCTTGTAAAGGATTGTTTATTTGTGGGGGCTGGAGGGAGGAAAGGAGGAGGAAGAGAAAGAATGAGTATGAACATGCAGGCACATGCAGGCACACATGGTGCGTGGAGGTCAGAGGATAATTTTGAGGCGGTGGTTCTCTCCTAATCCCTTGTTCTTAAGGGAGGGTCTCGTTATTTCTGCTGCTACGCCATAGAACCGAGTTTTCGGTCAATTCTGTCTTCACTTCCTATCTTGCTGTAGGAGCTCTAGGATTAGAGACATTAAGTCCCCACATCTGGCTTTTGGACATGGGTTCAAAGGATTGAATTCAGGTTGTCAGGACTGTATGAGAAGTGCTTTTTTTATCTGCTCAGTATCTCACACTTTGACCCAAGCTGGTCTGGAACTCAAAGCAGTCCTAGCTCAGCCTCCACAGTGAACCAGTAATCCCAGCTCGAGTCCACAGTTTTACCCACTGCTCCCTGCTACCTCACCTATACTTTCCCCAAAGAGCTCAGGCTCTTTGTAGACTGCCATTGCTTAGTAACACCCACCAAACTTGAGGATGAGGATTTCACAAATGGGACTTCACCTATTGGATTCTTGGGGTCCACCATACACAGGCAGTTCAGCAAACATTCAGAGAAAACCCTCTGGCCTTCCTGGACAAAGGATGAGCAAAATTGGGGAGGTTCATTAACTAGACCAAGCCACTTCCTGAATCGAGTTATACCATGCTTAACTCAGTCTCTTTAGTGTCACATTAGTACTTAAGAAGCATAGAGTCATATTTCTTGCTATCCAATTATAATCCAACTCTTCCCTTCAACAAATAGTCACTGTCAACTGAAAGTCACTTCAATATAATGTATTGACCATGCAAGAAGTGAAAAGTAAGGACAAACTCTAAAACAGGCACTTGGACATATGCTTGTAATCCCAGCTATGTAACAGGATTCTGAGGTCAAGATCAGCCTGAACAGCTTAGCCAAGATCCCATCTCAAAAAGAAAAAAGGGGCCTGCAAAGATGGATCCATGACTAAGCATGTACTGCCCTTCCAGAGGACCTAAGTTCAATTCCCAACATCCATCCTAGTTCCCAACCACATGGAAACTCCAGCTCTGGCAGGGCCTGAATGTCTCTGGCCTTCACTGGCACCTGCACGTCAGTGCATATTCCCACAGACACAATTTAAAAAATTGTTCAAAGCCCTACACACACACACACACACACACACACACACACACACACACACAGTACCAAAACCAAATTCCAATAACACTTCTAGGTGTTCTTTTCCTAGAAAGTGAGACCTCATTGACAAGGTGGCAGTAAAGAAAGGGCAGATAGGTGGACAGAGGGGAATCATTCTGCTTACTGAGTGGCTCTTGGGTAAAGGGAAATCACCTCTCTGTGCTTCAACTTTTTCCTCTGTAGAATGGGATACTGTATTTTTCATAGATGACTCCAGGACTTAAATAAGCTAGTTTGTGAAATCCTAACACATTACAATCAGACAATCAAATATCTCTCTTACCCCCTCAAGACAGGATCTCATATAGTCAAGGCTTCTTTCAGACTTACCTTGTAGCCAAGAATGATGGAGTCAGTTCTCTCCTGCTACCATGTAGGTTCTGGGAATAAGACTCAGGTCCTCAGGCTTAGCAGCAAGACCCTTTACCCAGTGAACCATCTCACCAGTCCTGACCCTTGACCTTGAACTTCTGATACCCTTGCCTCCACCTCCAAAGGCCTGGGATTACAAGCATGCACCACAATGGCCAGTTTATATAGTGCTAGGGATTGAACTCATGGGCATTCATCTATGCTAAAAACAAGTACTCTAACAATTCAGCTCTATCAGCCCCTGGAGATTCTTCTCTTTAATGCTAGAAATAAGCACTGAACATGTCTCTTTCAGAACCACCAACCAACCATACCTGAGAGCTTATTAGAGAATGCTGAATCTTGTACCACCTCTGAGATAGTGAATCAGATCCTGCAGTAAAAAGATTCCTTGGTGGTTCACTCACAAAGCTGAAGTGTTGAGCCAAGCTTAACATCTGAATGCTATCAGAGGACAGAGGTGAAGGGCCAGACAGCACTGACAGGAGTAGGAAAAGGTAGAAGAAAAAGAAAGAAAAGAGCCGTTCAGAAACAGAAATTTGGGCAAGGCATGGTGGTGGGTACTTCTACTCTACCACTAGGGTAACGTAAGGTTCGTGAGTTCAAGGCCAGTCTTGGTTATGTAGAGACAATGTTGATAGTAAAGAGACAGAGAGGGCATGTGAGCGACAGATGCAGACTTACTGACCAGCTTAGGACTATAAGAGGCTAAGTTTCCCGACCCTTAGAAGAGAAGTTAGGAAGGGAAGAACTATGAAAGGCACTGTAACAAAGCACAGCTCTTCAGACCTAGAGATGCCCAGGGAGAATGAGATACCAGTTCTGGGGTCTTCATACGAGAGTAATTTTTCAAGGGCATCAAGAGATGGGAACTCTTCTAGACACCCCTTCCCACGGGAGGAAAACAAAGGCTTCATTTTTTTTTTTTTCTCTCTCTCTCTGTGTAGCTTTGGAGCCTGTCCTAGAACTCACTCTGTAGACCAGGCTGGCCTCAAACTCACAAAAGATCTGCCTGCCTCTGCTGGGATTAAAGGCTTGCGCTACCACCGCCCAGCCAAAGGCTTCATTCTAAAACTCCTCTGCTTGTAAACCATCTCTCCCCACATCCTGGCTACAGAATATAAGGCATCTAGGGAGCTCTGAGAATGCAGAATGTGGAAACTGATCTAGAAGGCCCAAGAGGGCATCCTAGAATCTGGACTCTTCATTTGTGTGCAGTTGTTATTGATGAAAAGCACTAACATCCTCACATGTCCCCAAAGTCCCCTCTCCTTGG
This sequence comes from Peromyscus attwateri, assembly GCA_902168425.1. Lineage (NCBI taxonomy): Eukaryota > Metazoa > Chordata > Mammalia > Rodentia > Cricetidae > Peromyscus > Peromyscus attwateri. The sequence continues at coordinate 63,533 of CABHPP010127248.1, forward strand.
TGAGGATCTAGATGCTACAAGGAGTGAAGCATGGAGGCTCCCACCTGTAATCTCAACACTTGGGAGGCTGAGGCAGAGGGCTGAGATAAAGAGCAGCTAGGACTACAACGTGAAACCTGTCTCAAAGTAAACAAAACAGGAGGTGGCGGCGGACAAGAGAGGCCAGAAAAGGAAGGGAGAAAGGGGGGAAGGGAAGGAAGGGCAAGGAAAGAGGAAGGAAAAGGCAGGGAAAGAAAGGAAAGGCCTATTCAGAAGTTGTCCTTAAGAACTTTGGGGAAACAACTCATCCTCCCAAACCCTGCTGCACAGGCTCTCCATCATGAAGTCCTCTCAAACACACACCAGGGAGGATTAACCACCCTCCAGCTTGCCTACAGTAGCACTTCTGAACACTTACCACACATACATATTACTTAGGCATCTTGGTATGTTGTGATTCTTTTGACCCACTGGCTCTGGAGCCCTACAGTCCATGCTTCTCCCAAGGTCTTAGACAAATGGCTTTGCTTTGAGCAACAGGAGCTTACACATCAAAGGGCCAAGATTACATAGCAGCTCTTGGAACTTCCTTAAGATAAACAGCAAGCAGGGAACTGAGTTGGAAAACTAGAAGCAAGCATGTACTCTCACTACTGTGCCAAAGAACCACTACCCTTTATAGATTACCTAATGAGAGACTCCTGTATCAGGTGTTTCAAGTCTCCTCTGCTGTGAACTGTTACTTTACGTAAAGCACTCAAGTCTGTGTAAGACCTTTTTATTTTTAATTCTTACAACAAACACATCAGGCTTGTATTAGCACCATTTATCATCAGGGACTGCACTAGCCACTTTTCTAGGATTTTAATTAGTCCTTACAAGCCTTAATTATGATGAAGCTGGGAATTACCAATGAAAAACTAAGGACAAAGAGGATGAATAACTTGCCTAGGGTTAGTTACACAGTGAGAAAATGGACAATCAGGATGTTAACTCAAGCAGTGTGACGTTAGACCTTAGGTTGTTAAAAGACACATGGCAAACACTCTTAAGCCGTTCTGAAAGCTGGGCAAGGTGGCATAAGCCTATAATGCCAGCAGTTAGGTGGTGGAGGATCAGAAGTTAAAGATCATTCCTTTGGCTACACAGTAAGCTCATGGCCAATTCCAGCTACGTGATACCCTACATCAATAAACTACAGTCTACCTTGATATGTCATCATTCCTCCTAACTACACCTACTGAAGACAAAGATGGCACTGAGGTTGTTTCAGAGAAGTGAAGTATTATGTCGGTTGTCTCAGGTCAATAAAGTCAAACAGGAGTAAAAGAAATCCAGGGCTTCGACTCTTCACTTCTCATGCTATGCTGCACTCACTACCCTGCCAATAAAACTCAAACTCGTAAGTAAATAAAGATGCCAGTAACTCAACACCAGTGGGAAAGCGAGCAAGCCCTGCCCAGTTTCCTGACCCTGGAGATGAGCTAAGGTCTAACAGACATGCACACTATGATCACAGGATGCTCACGTGTCTTTCTCTTTCTCAGTACTCTCATACTCCAGGAATACGATGTGGCGGGGGTAGTGGCCGCAGATATCACCATTCACATTTGGAATCACGCTGAAACAGTAGTCTCGGCCAAATAGCTCCAGACATCTCTTCTCAATGCGTTCAACCTGCACAGAGGAGGAGACTTGAGCATAAAGAAGATTCTTGGGTTCTGAGGTCATGAGAATTAAATGGCCCATGATACAAAGAGGCCACTGGAAGTGACAAGTTGGGAAGAAACATGATGCTGGGCCATAGGCCCTTCTATATTAACTCATGTTGTATGCTTCAGAAAGGTACCTAAACCCATCATCCACATTAATCCACAGAGCATGTAAGACTGTGTGTAGTCAGCCTGGCGGTGGTGGCACACGCCTTTAACCCCAGCACTTGGGAGGTAAAGGCAGGTGGATCTCTGAGTTCAAGGTAAGCCTGGTCTACACAGTGAGTTCCAAGACAGCCAAAGCTACACAAAGAAACCCTGTCTTTTTTTTTTTTTTAAAGATTTATTTATTTATTATGTACACAGAAGAGGTTGCCAGATCTCATTAAAGATGGTTGTGAGCCACCATGTGGGTGCTGGGAATTGAACTCAGGACCTCTTGAAGAGCAGTCGGGGCTCTTAACCTCTGAGCCATCTCTCCAGCCCGAAACCCTGTCTTAAATAGCAACC
>CABHPP010127249.1:1730-23313 GCA_902168425.1 Peromyscus attwateri
ATATATATATATAATTCATTCTTTCTACCAGTACTGTTTCTCTAGAGAACCCTGACTAATACACCAAGTAACTCTGAATGCTGCTAGCTTTGAGTAGATCCCGGACCAGGCTTTTCAATGGCTACTCTACCATTTAAAACATATGATCCAAAAGACCTAATGGTACCCGAGGTGTCAGTGGCAGATAGAGATGCTGTCTGGAAATTTTGGCGGGCCCCTATAGGTGAATCACAGAAAAAACCTTGGGGGATTTTGGAGCAATGTCCTACCATCATCTGTAAATAACTATTCTCCCTTTGAAAGACAGTTTTTGGCATTCTATTGGTCATTAGTGAAAACTGAACATTTGACAAGGAGCCACCAAGTTACCATGAGATTGAATTGCCCATCATGTGATGGGTATGATCTGACCCACCAAGCCATAATGTAGAACATGCATAGCAATGACCTGGTGGCAGGGTGACTATATTGGACCACTTTCACTGTGGGAAGGACAATGCTTTCTCCTTGCTGGAATAAGGACTTATTCTGGTTATGAATTTGCCTTTCCTACACGTAATGAATGCTTTTGCCAAAACTACCAACCATGGACTTACAGAATGCCTTATCTAACATCATAGTATTCCATGGGGCATTGTTTTTGATCAAGGCACTCACTTCGTAGTCAGAAAAGTGCAGCAGTGAGCCCATGATCATGGAATCCACTAGTCTTACCATGTTCCCCACTATCCTGGAGAAGCTGGCCTGATATAACAGTAGCATAGCCTTTTGAAGACACAGTTACAGGACCAATTAGGTGGCCGTGGCCTAGAAGGATGGGGCAGGATATTTTTTTAATATGATACTTTTCCCACATGGCCAGGATTCATGGGTCTAGGAATCATGGAGTAGGAATGCTTCCATTCAGTATCACCCCTAGTGGCCTACTAAGAACATCTTTGTTTCCTGTTCTGATGACCAAAAGTTCTGCTGACCTAGAAGTTTTGGTTCCAGATGGGTAAGCACTTCTGCCTGAAGACACAAGAAAACTAGTATAAACATCACAATCAATGAATACAATGCCTAAGATTCCACTCCAAGACAAACCTTAGGGAAAATATGTAGAAACTGAAGACATTGTAGGTAAAAGTCAATGAAGGAGCCTTTCACATGATACAGGAAGTAATATACAGTATAGAATGTATCAAAAATTTCAGTTCTAAACCAATAGAGAGGAACACCAAGAAAGACATGGAAAAATAACTCCCAAAGTATAAGGAAAAGTGTTATGGGGAGAATATGAACTATACTAAACAAATAGTTTGCATAATTGTATAGTCTGTTCTCATGGGCTTCATTGTCATACTCTTGAGGGTTGTGGGTAGTTAAGACTCCAAAGAACTCCCTCTGAGTGAGAAATGGGTGGGAGGATGTGTTCCTGCATGATGTAATAGCCCTCTGATTCTAGATAAGTTCAGAGATGAATGCTGTTCCCAAATGACAAACAGCAATTAAGTATGTGGCTGGGTGCATGCAAAGCACAGAAGAGGAAATTAGGAGGCAGGAGCATCACCATTCTCAAGTATACGCCAAAATCACTTCCTCAATGACAGCAGAATTTGTCCTCTGTGTTTACATAATTAATTTGTGGACTGCATTTCTACAGACAATTCTTACAATCCATATGTACCCTACAAAACTACAGGTCATGCCTCCAAAACTTTATTTTTACAAGCCGGGCGTTGGTGGCGCACGCCTTTAATCCCAGCACTCGGGAGGCAGAGCCAGGCGGATCTCTGTGAGTTCGAGGCCAGCCTGGGCTACCAAGTGAGTCCCAGGAAAGGCGCAAAGCTACACAGAGAAACCCTGTCTCGAAAAACCAAAAAAAAACAAAAAACAAAAAACAAAAAAAAAAACTTTATTTTTACAAGAATGTCTAATATGAAAACAGAAGTACAGGAGGAAGTTGAATTGAACCTGTTCGTCCTCTTATCTTATGAAACAAGGCCAAGATGGAATGCACCAAACAATAAAGACATTTGAGGAAAGAGAGCAGCTATTTTCTCTATTACAGTCAACTTTATTGAACAGGAGATAAGAAGATGACTGTGAAGATAGAGTACCTCAACCAGACTATGGTGAGCCACTTCTTCCTAGAGGGCCTGATGTACACAGCTGAGCATCCTGGCCTCTTCTTCCTCCTCTTCCTCCTCATCTACAGCATCACTGTGACTGGCAATCTCCTCATTCTCCTTACTGTGGGCTCTGACCCTCATCTCCGTTCCCCCATGTACCACTTCCTGGGCCACCTCTCCTTCCTGGACGCATGTCTGTCTACAGTAACAGTTCCCAAGGTCATGGCAGGCCTACTGACTTTGGATGGGAAAGTGATCTCCTTCCATAGCTGTGCTGTACAACTTTATTGCTTCCACTTTCTGGCCAGCACTGAGTGCTTTCTATACACAGTCATGGCCTATGACCGTTACCTGGCTATCTGTCAGCCCCTCCATTATCCAGTGGCCATGAACAGGCGGGTGTGTGCAGGGCTGGCTGGGAGCACTTGGGCCACAGGTGCTGTGCACTCTGCAATTCACACTTCTCTAACCTTCCGCCTGCTGTACTGTGGGCCTCACCATATTGCCTACTTCTTCTGTGACATCCCTCCAGTACTGAAGCTGGCCTGTGCAGACACCACCATTAATGAGCTTGTCATGCTTGCAAACATTGGCGTGGTGGCTGCAGGCTGCCTCATTCTCATCATCATCTCCTACGTCTTCATTGTGGCCGCAGTGCTGCGCATTCGCACAGCGGAGGGACGGCAGCGAGCCTTCTCCACTTGCACAGCACATCTCACCGTGGTGCTCCTATACTACATGCCCCCTGTCTGCATCTACCTGCAGCCAAGCTCCACGGGTGCAGGGGCGGGAGCCCCGGCAGTCTTCTACACAATAGTCACTCCAATGCTCAATCCTTTCATTTACACACTGAGGAACAAGGAGGTCAAGCAGGCTTTGAGGAGGTTGGTGTGTAGAGGCTCCTGAGAGTCTCCGACTGGCAGCCCAGGCCCCTACCTGAGCCTGTGGCTGTGTTCCTTGCCCATCAGGAAGACAATAATGACAACCACTCAAGTCCTATTTTAAGGAGGAAAATGCTGGGTGTCAACTAAGCCACATGTCCTTCTCTTTGGTCTGCCTCAGCACCTCCTTAACAAACTTCATCAATAAAATGCAGACTACAGAGGTGACTTTTTCAAGTATTTCCAACACTTAAACTCAGGGGTATGTAAAATTTTTTCAAACTCTTGCTTGTTTTAGTATTTCTGTAAAATAACTGTACTGACTATATATCTATTACTAATTCTTAAAGCAAAAATACAAGGTCCAAATTTTTGTTATTTATCTCCTGGTTTAAGAGAAGAGACTAAATTTTATCATGATTAAAATAAAACTCCAATGAGAATTGTGGCTTGCCCAACATTACTTAGAAAGTCATTATCTATGAAGCATAAGAGCGCAGGATTAGAGGCATAACTCAGATATGCGAGACCATATTTTTAATTTGACTTTTGTAGTTGCTCTATAGACTGACTCCAAAACACTAAAGAGGAAAATGTTCATCGTAGTTTGCTTAATATAATTTGTAGTAGATCTCTGGCGTGGGTTGGGCAATACTATTCAATGTGAAGTACTTTGTCCTATTCAATCTGTACAACTTAACAAATATTGCTATTGATTTATTTGAAGTAATAGAGGTTTTGTTATGTTATAAGATTTTGTACTAAGTAATTTTCCTATGTGTTTTCACAGTTTTATACCTATATAACAATTTCATATTGTGATTACATTGTCTCCCATTTACTTCTGCTATCCCCCTTTCTTTCCCTCTGTCCCCAACTTTTCAACTAATCTCACAGTGCCTGTTAAAATAAATGAAAGTTCCTCTTCTAGCAACTCTTAATAGTTGATAGCTCTTCAGGAAGGCACATGGCCTCAGGCATCCATGACTGAATGCTGATAAGCTCAATCTTGTGCAGACACTCATAGCTGCTATGTATTCATGATTATAATAGTCAGGTTATATCTGAAAGGCAGTGTTTCAGGAAACTCATTCCTATTTTCTAGCTCTTCTTTCTTTCATGAAATAGAGAGATGGTTCAGTGGCTAAGAGCTCTTGCTTCACTTCCAGAGTGCTAGAGTCCAGTTCCCAGCACCCTGCACACAAGTGACATGCATGCATTTACACACAACTAACAATAATAAACACATCCTTAAAAAAAAAAAAAAGAAAGTCATTATCTTATCTTTTCCCATTCCAGGTAGTGATACCTAAGACCATACTCATATTTCACCAAGGTGAAATAACAAACAGGAAATTGTAGCTGAAGTTTTTCTGGTCCCACCCAGCTTCCATGGCCCCGCAGTCCTGCAGCCCCTCAAACCCAAATGAACACACAGAGGCTTATATAATTTTTAAACTATGGCAATAGCAGGCTTCTCACTAGCTAGCTCTTACAACTCAAATTAACTCATTTCTATAAATCTATACTTTATCACGTGGCTTGTGGCTTACCGGTACTTTACATCTTGCTTCTTCTGGCAGCAGCTAGCAGTGTCTCCTCTGCTCTCTCTTTGTTCTTTCTTTCTCTCTAGTTAGAATGTCCCGCCTCGCCTTATTCTGCCTCACCATTGGCCAAACAGCTTTATCAACCAATCAGAGCAACACATATTCGCAGCATACAGAACAACATCACCCATCAGTGGATTTGGAGTCATTTGAACCTACCCAAATCCCAGACTCTGAATTCACTAGTCAATAGACAGAAAATTTTGTACAAATCTTATACCTGTATCATCAGGTTAAAGAGAAAATTAAAAACAATTTCCTTATGGAATTTTATGAGGTCTGAATGAGATAATTGGAAAGGTTTTGGTATTTCCATTGGTGAAGTACTTTCCTTGTAGAACAACCACAAGAACAGATTTTTCTAGATAATGAGGTAACAAATACATCAAGATTCTGCTTAAAGTAATTTGCCATATGAAGGGAGAAATTGTGATGTCTTCCAGGATGAGTGATTGATCTAACATTTAGATAAATGTGCCTGGACTGCTAAGCTAAACACTGTGCACATGGCACTTTATCATTTTAATTGTGCTATTCTTCTGTAGGAATAGCCTCAGCCAAACAAGCCACTCTTTATGCTATGTTTTATAGCAAAAGAAAATAAGTTGTAAAATGACCAGTTGAGAAACTATTACAATCCAATAAACATAAAATGGGCGAAATTTGTTTAAATGGATGATGTCTTGGAAATTCAAAGATGTTATTGTAGGTTTATTTATGAAGGAGAATAAATATATATTAGGATGAGAACAGTAACTATGATGGATAATCTTGGTCACCAGCTTGACTAGATCTGGAATCAACTAAACGGCCAGCTGATGGGCACACCTTTGAAGAATTTTCTTGATCAGATTATTTGAAGTAGAAAGAGCCACCTATAATGTAAACAATATCTTCAGGTGGCAGCTCAGACAAAAGGACACAGACAAGAGTGGAAGTTTGAGTTTTTGCCTGTTTGCCTTCACTCTTGCCAGCAAGCTTGTCTACTCTGTTGCTACAAATGCTACATTCCTTTGCTGATGTTAGAACTAGACTCTTCGGGCTTCCTATGTTGACTGAAGATCAGCAGCTCTTCAGTAATCTTCCATGCCTACAGAGCCAGATTGGAACTGCTGAGACCTCCAGCCTCATGGACTGAGTATCTGCAGAATTCTTCACCACTCCAGTGTGAACCATAGGAAATGTACTATGTAAGCCAACCAAATAAAACCCATTTCAATATGTATTTGTTCTATCTGCTCTCTTCTTCCAAAGAACCCTGACTAATACAGTAACTATAATCCACTATCAAATCCATTTCCTTGAGGTAGCGTGATGGTTGTATTACCTATTTTACTGCTCATCAGGATTATATTTCAAGGAACATTTTTATTTTTCTCTCTACCTGAAGATGGAGTAACCATGATCTACAGACACAAAGAAACTTTCTCAAGACCATGCTTCAGCTTTAAAGTGTGTGTGTGTGTGTGTGTGTGTGTGTGTGTGTGTGTGTGTGTATTAGCTTTAGCTCTAATATATACAGCTTCAAAAGCCACACATTTCTGTATTGTGTCAGTACTTTAAAGGTAATCAAAAACCACCCCTCATCATTTAAGAAATTCATAGAGGCCTCAAAACCATTTTAGATTTTGTGGACAGGATTCCCCAGTCTTTGAATTGTGCCTGGTGCTCTGTAAATGCAGGACCTTAATCTAAAACTCTGGAAATGGATAGTATATAGGGAACATGACTGCAGACTAAGATATGCAGTTAAGCTGCAGCATCCACGCAGAACTCAGGGTTATTCTCCCTTGTTCCAGTATCTGGCAGTTACTGATACAACTGTAGGAAGGATGAAAGCAACTCAGGCAAGCTCATCATTCCCACCAGAGCAAGCTTCAACACGGACTAAACACAGAGTGAGGACAGTGCCAAGACAAGCCCGGGTTCCATCTGACACTTCCCTCAGTCCTGATAGACAGCTGCCTCTTGGAAATGCAAGGATGAATTATAAAAGACTAGCCACACAACTGCAATCATGCTTTTTTTCCTTTTACCTTTTGCCTTAACACTTCTACATCTGTCTACTCAGTAAGAACCCTTCAATCTCTTGAGTTCTTCTCTTCCTCTTTCAAATGGTCCATGACATCAGCTAATTCTAAGCTTTTATAACTATGTTGATAGATACCTTGTCTTTTTTTTTTCTTTTTTTTTTTTTTACTTTTATTGATTCTTTGTGGATTTCACATCATACATTCCAATCCCACTTATCTCCCTGTCCCATTGTGACCATCCCCCCTCCCCCCAAAACAAAACAAAATTTAAAAGAAAAACCAAAAACCAAACAAACAAACAAACAAAGAAATGCGAAGAAACACATTCTGGAAGCTGCGGTGTGACAGTGAGTCCCACAGTTTACCCATTAGTCCATCCATTTTTTTTTAAGTAGTCTGATTGTTCTTTATTTTATATCTAGAATCCACTTATGAGTGAGTACATACCATGATTGTCTTTCTGGGATTGGGTTACCTCACTCAGGATGATATTTTCTAGTTCCATCCATTTGCCTGCAAATTTCATGCTTTCATTATTTTTTTCTGCTGAGTAGTACTCCATTGTATATATGTACCACATTTTTTTAATCCATTCTTCAGTTGACGGGCATCTAGGTTGTTTCCAGGTTCTGGCTATTACAAATAGTGCTGCTATGAACATAGCTGAGCATGTATCTTTGTGGTATGAATCAGCATCCTTTGGGTATATGCCCAAGAGTGGTATTGCTGGGTCTTGAGGTAGTTCAATTCCTAGTTTTCTGAGAAACCGCCATACTGATTTCCACAGTGGTTGTACAAGCTCGCATTCCCACCAACAGTGGAGGAGTGTTCCCTTTGCTCCACATCCTCTCCAACATTGCCTGTCATTGGTGTTTTTGATTGTAGCCATTCTGACAGGTGTAAGGTGGTATCTCAGAGTCGTTTTGATTTGCATTTCTCTGATGATTAAGGATGTTGAGCATTTCTTTAGATGTCTTTCAGCCATTTGTAATTCTTGTTTTGTGAATTCTCTGTTTAGCTCTTTAGCCCATTTTTTTTTTTTTTTGGTTTTTCGAGACAGGGTTTCTCTGTGTAGCTTTGCGCCTTTCCTGGAACTCACTTGGTAGCCCAGGCTGGCCTCGAACTCACAGAGATCCGCCTGGCTCTGCCTCCCGAGTGCTGGGATTAAAGGCGTGCGCCACCACCGCCCGTAGCCCATTTTTTAATTGGATTGTTTAGTATTTTGTTGTCTAGTTTCTTGAGTTCTTTATATACTGTGGAGATCAGTCCTCTGTCAGATGTGGGGTTGGTGAAGATCTTTTCCCATTCTGTTGGCTGTCTTTTTGTCTTATTGACTGTGTCTTTCGCCTTGCAAAAGCTTCTCAATTTCGTGAGGTCCCGATACCTTGTCTTTATTTGTTAAATATTTTGTATACACATCACAACTGTAAGAACTGTAAAAGGCTTTATACTGTTAAGTGTCCCAAACAAAACTACTCAACAAAATATTTAGGTCAGTAAAATATATGTTCCTTCATGTATTCAGCATGTAAAAATGAAACAAGGCACAAACACATTCTTCATAGTAAAGTTACCAAATAACAATATTGGTTTTCTAATTGTTTAGGGAAATGGAAACTATTAATCCAAAATTTTCCTCTCAAATTTTTGTATTTTATTATAAGACTTGGGAAGTATGTTATAACTAATTGTGCTAGTGCAGCTAGAATTAAATTCTGAATGTAAAAGAGGACTTGAGAATTCATTTGTACTAATAAAAATGAAAAAAAGACTTGACAAAATAAAGATAACTATTTAAGATAATTATTTCCCCTGCCTCCCTACAACATGGCTAGTAAGTGGCTGATGCTTCTATATGACGAACATCTGTCAAATGAACAGGAACTAAAACAAAAGTATTTTCTAGGAAAATCTTCAGGGAAGGTTTTCCTGTGAAAGTTACTAAACAGTCTTAACATGGGCAATCCTAAAACAAGAAAAGAAGTCAAATAAAATTGCTACAAAATAAGATTCATTGATACCCTGCCTTATACTCAATGGCTCATATTCAGAATTTCACAATACTCTGGAAGGCAGAGCTTGTGAAGTAAATTATGATGCTAGTAATTGAGTGGCAGCAATTTCCCACGGTGAGTAATATGCCAGTGGCCATTGTCTTCATACTATTCTTTAAGTAACATGCAGTTTTAAAAAAAAACTGTGTTCCCTTTCATAACTGGCAGCCTTATGACTAAAAAAAATACCATTTCTTTGAAAAATATTCTTTTACATAGAATTCTTTTACAAGTTTATATTCAGTCTGCATTAATGTCAGTTCTAACTCAGGTACTCATTACTAATATTTTTCCATGTAAATAAAAGTAAATTATAAAAAAAGAAGAGTACAGGCAATAAAGAAGCTATGACGAGGTAGCATTTTAACAAGATATTATTAGAATGTATAATGGTAGAGTCCAAAGCAAGATTTTTGTACCACCTTAATGAAAGGTGACTGCGTTTGAGGAAAAGGTGTTGTTATTCCATTTTTCTTTAGAGCTGAATAGTATTTCATTTTATGTATGTTCCAGGTTTTCACCATCCATTCATCTGTTGACAGATAACTAAGTTGGTCAGATATTGAACTTATACCTCTCAATTTTGAGAGTTTTATTTATTTATGTATTTATTTGTTTGTTTGTTTGCTTGTTTTTAAATATATATATTTGTATTTGTTTATTTTTACAACCCAACTGCTGTTTCCTCTCCTTCAACCAAACAAGGCATAGCAAGTTGAAGGCTGGACAAGGCAACCCAGTACAAAAATAAGGATCCCAAAGGCAGGCAAAAGAGTTATAGACAGCCCCTGCTCCCACTGTTAGAAGTCCCACACGAGGACCAAGCTACACAACTGTAACACATGTACGGAGGGCCTAGGTCAGTCCCATGCAGGCTTCCTGGTTGTCAGTCAGGCTCTGTGAATCCTTATGAGCCTAAGTTAGTTGATACTATGGGTTTTCTTATGGTGTCCTTGACCTCTCTGGTCCTGTGATCCTTCCTCCCTGTCTTTGGCAGGATTCCCCAAGGTCCGCCAAATATTTGCCTGTGGGTCTCTGAATCTGTTTCCGTCAGTTGCTGGATGAAGCCTCAACTTCGAAAATTTTTTATGAATAAAAGTTTTAAATGTCTTTTTCACTCTTGCACTCATATGTTTGCTTTTGGTAATTCCAAAGACAAAGAGATGTTCTATAGAGCTGCACAAGTCTCAAATCTCTGTTTACATTTGGATAATAGATGTGTATGTGTTTGTTTTCTTGTTTTTCTTTTTCCCACCATACTGTCCTTGATTTGCCGTTGAATGCACCATTCATTTACTATGTCATATCCAATGTCTTCTAAGACTATTCAATAAGTTTTAGATTTCATTTGTTTTAAATTCTAGGTGTATAAATTATTTTTTCTGGAAATAGGATAAAAACAAATCTTAGATATAGGTTAAGGTTAGTTACTACACTGATACATTTGAATGTGGTTGTAGTTTTGTGGGAATATACATGTCACAATTTATTAATGTTGATACTTCAACTTCATGCATTTCGTTTGATGTTAACATACCTTAAGCAAGAAACCATAATCTATATTAAGCTTAACTTACATAAACAGATTTATTTAATTAAACAAATACTTAATGATCTAATGTCACTAAAATTAGCTCAAAAAAGAGACTAAATAGTCAATTCATAAAAAATATAGATTTTAAAGTATTATTTTGAAAAGAAAACAAATGAAAGAAACTAATTTGAATTTAAGCCATTTTTAACTAAATATTTTCACTCTGTTTTTGATTTGAACAAGTTTTATGGTCATCATACACACAAAAAAAGAAAGTCATCAAATGATATTTTACATATGAGAAGTCTCAGATTCACATAGCAGTTAGGATTTGCTTAATAATACATAACTAGCAGAGGCAGGCCCAAAGTCTCGGGCTCTTTCAATTCTATATTCTGAGTGGCGACCATTTGGAATGGTACACACCTGTATCCAGTGAGCAATGTCCCCCAATGCTCCCACCATTTCTGTCATCGTGTGTATTTCTTTATTAAATTGATTTTGTTCCTGCACTGTAGTTATTATAACCCCTTTCTCTAATCTCCTACCCCAGTTACAACATGCCCTTCCTCCCTACAAGTCCTACCTCCACATTCATCAATTTTTTGTTATTATTTGGTTTGAATTGGTTCTCTTTTTTGACATTTACATATGTTTATATACTTGGTGTGTACAACTGATACAAAATGGTGGTATTTAAATTGATATGTTTTTATATAATATTTTTGTCTCCAAAGTTGTACTTTTTAATAATTTTATTTTAAAATTTTCAAAAAATATTTAGTTTTATTTATTTTCTTTAAATCAAGTCCACTCCCCATGCTCTCCACTCCAATTCTTCCTCCATTCTCCCACCATTAATCTTCCATGCTTCATGCGCTCTTTTCTCCCTCACTGAATACACTCAGCACAGCCCACGTGTGTGTGTGCATTACTAGGACATCGACTGGAATATAGGTAGTCCCTCAGGGTCCAAATCCCTAAAGAAAAGTGACTCTCTCCCCATGGAGCCATTAACTCCTCAGCTAGGGGGGGACTTCATGTGTACTTCCATTGTCCATGTGGGGATATTTCTAGCTGGATCGGGTGTAAGTCTTGTGCATGTTGATGTGACCACTATCAGTTCCTAAGTGCAACAGCCTTATTTTGTCCTGAAAACACTGGTTGGTTGTATTCATCCACCACCTATGGCTTTTACAATATCTCTACTACCTCTTCCATGATGGTCCCTCAGACATGGGAGGAGGGAGTGTGATATAGATGACCCATGTAGAGATAAATACTCTGCGGTCTCTAATTGTCTACATTCTGGTCAATTGTTGGTTTCTGTGTTAATCATTTATACTAAAAGAAGCTTTTATCATGAGGGCTGAAGGACGGACTAATATATAGGTATAATGATAATTCACTAAAAGTCAGTTTAATAATATGTACATCAGGTTCTAGAGAGTAGCCAAGAACAATGGTAATAGAGTGAAATAGTTGGTGTTCTATGGTATGCCACAGACCAACAACTCCAAAAGAGGTAGTCCATTCCAGCACTGTGCTATTTGATAGCCTACAATGACTAGGAGGAGCATTGTTTCCCCACTACAGGATTGTTTAAACTCTTTTTATATATGGATGTGATATATTTTAGGAAGCTTCCCAAGTAGAAAGCTTCCACATGACTTTCTCAAAAGTCTTCAGTGTTAGTTATTCCTCCCCACGATCCTACCTCTGTCCTGCCCTCCTATCACCCACCATCCCCAATCCTCCCTACTCCGTTATTCTTCTTTCCCCCTTTATACCTCCTGTGCTCCCTCTCCCCACTCACCAAAGCCGAATCAGATGATTCCTGCCTCTATAAGTACTCCAGTTTAAACACACATACCCAAAGATCCAAAGCCAGCATCCATATATGTAATAACAAGCAACATGGGGTTACCTCACTCAAAATGATTATTCCTGAAAATTTCACGGTAGAATTTTCTTAGCAGCTGAATAATATACCATTATATAAAGCTAGACACATTTTTGTTATCCATTCATCACTTGAAGGGCATCTATGTTTTTCCATTTCCTGGAATCTGTGAATAGAACAGCAATGAATATGACCAAGGAAGTATCTCTGTAATAGGATAGAGTCCTGTGGATACATGCCCAAAAATGATATAACTATATTATATGACAGATTTAGTTCTAGCTTTTTAAGGAAACTCAGTACTCCTTGCTATCATATCCACACCAGTTTTCAGTCCCACAGTGAATAAGTGCTCTTTTTTCCTCACATCTATATAACATTTATTGTCAATATTTTTGTTTTTCATGTTAGCCATTCTGTTAAAATCTCAAAGTAGTTTTAAATTACATTTTCATGACAGAATTTAAAATGTTGATCATTTAAAAAAAATATTTCCCTTATATTTTTGTTTGTGAGCCTAAACTTTTATGGCTGAGCCATCTCTCCAGCCCAAACTCCCCAAGGGAGGCCTTACCCCCTCTGAGGAGTGAATGGGAGGGTGAAAGTTTTTATTCGGCATTTATGGCTTCAGAAGATGAGTCCATGACCATCATGGTGGGGAGCATGGCAGCAATCAGGCAGGCATGGTGCTGAGGCAGTGCCCGAGAGCTCACATCTTGATCCACAAACAGAAGGCAAAGAAAGCTGACAAAGAATAGTGTGAGCTTTTGAAACCTCAAAGCCCACCCCAGGAACACACCTCCTCCAACAAGGCCAAGCCTCCTAACCCTTCCCAAGTAGTTTTGCCAACTAGGGACCAAGCAATCATATACATGAACCTGTGGAGGCTAATCTCATTCTAATCATCAGAGTATTTTTGGCCTTTAGTTTTTAAAATCTTTTTATATCTGAAATAACTAACCTGTAGTATATTTTGTCCCCATTTGGTAAGCTACCTCTTCATTCAAGTGATGGTGTCCTTTCCTATACAGAAGCTTTTTAGTTTCATGAGTTACATTTATCAGTCATTGGTCTTGGGACCTGAACTACTAGAATCCTGCTCAGGAAGTTCTTTCTTGAGCCTACAAGTTCAAAGTATTTCTCCTCTATCAGAGGAGAAAGGTCTTATGTTGAGGTCCTTGAGTCATTTGGAGCTGAGTTTTGTGGCAGGTGAGAGACAAAGGTCTAGTTGAATATTTGTTGATGATAGGGTTTTTTCTCTCTCTCTCCAATATGTGCTGTTGGCATCTTTTTCAAAAAATGGGGTGATTGTTGTAGCTGGAGTTTTCTTCACAGTCCTGCCTGGGCTTGCAGCTGCTCAGACCCAAATAAACACACAGAGGCTTATATTAATTATAAACTGTAAGGCCATAGCAGGCTTCTTGCTATCTAGTTCTTATATCTTAAATTAACCCATTTTTATTACTCTATAAGTTGCCACACGGCTTGTGGCTTACCAGTACTTTACATCTTGCTTCTCATGGCAGCGTCGGTGGCAGCTGGCAGCATCTCCTGACTCAGCCTTCCCTTCCCAGAATTCTCCTCTGTCTTCAGATTGTGATTACGGGAACTTATGTATGGTCTTCAGTTTATTACTTTATTGATATGTCTGCTCTGTTTTTATGCCAATATCATGCTGTTCGTAGTTCAATAGCTCTGTAGTATAACTTGGAATCAGGAATTTTAGGTTTAGTTAGAGGAATAAATAGTTCAAAGATGAATTTGCATAATTAAGCACTGCTGGTCAAAATGTGGATTAACCAATTATAATGCTTCAATCAGGCATAATGCCTCCAGAACTGTTTTTACTGTTCAGAATTGCTTTGTCTATTCTGTGTCTCTGTGTTTTCATATAAAAGTTAAGATTAGTTTTCTTTCTCATATTGATAGGGAACACTGAATCTGTAGATAGTTTTTGGAAGGATGACCATTTTCACAATATTAACTGTAACAAACCATGAACATGCAAGGTCATTCCATCTTCTGGAGTCTTCTTCAGTGTCTTAACATTTCCCTTGCACAAATATCTTCTTTGGTTAGATTTATTACAATATATTTTAAGGCTATTGTATAAGAGATTATCACCCTGATTTCCTTCTCAATATATTTGTTGTTGGAATACAGAAAGGTTACTCATTTTGTCTTAAATTTGTATCCTGTTATTTTGCTGAATGTTTATCAGCAGTAAATATTTTCTGATTGAGTCTTTAGGTTTTAGAGTCTCTTATATGTAAAAGCATACCATCTACAAATAAGAATATTTTTATTTATTTTTCTATTTGTATCCCCTTGATCTCCTACAGCTGTCTTATTGCTAGCTAAGACTTCAAGCACTGTAATGAACAGGAGTAGAGAGAGTGAACATATTCTAGTAGGAATGTTTTGAGTTTTTTCATGTGTTCATAAATACTATGTGTGCTATGTGTATGTGTGAGTGTGAACACACATGTCTTCTGGCATGCATATGGAGGTCAAAGACACAGACAACCAGAGGCATTGGTCAGCTTTCTGTCTTGCTAAACACATACAGACAGAGTCTCTTTGTTGGTTACTGCTGCCCATGGCACTGGCTCAGGAGCAACCTGGGACTGTCTTGTCTCTCCCTTACACCTCATCATAGGAGCACTGTGACTATAGATACTTGCTACGATGCCCAGTTTCACATGCATTTAGAGGATTCAAACTCAACTCCTCACACTTGTCCAGCAATCCTTTTATCTATGGAGCCATCTCCCCAGCCCTTGTCTTCTCGCCTTAAAAGAACATCAGTCAGTTTACATCAGGACCCAGGATAAAGACCTCACTTTATCTTATCCCCTGACTAGAGGCCTAGCTCTAAATACTCTCCTATGACGAGAGGCTTCTGCAACCCAAGTCCTAGACCAGAGTCCTGATTCTGGGCACTCATTATGTTTGGTGTATTAAACAACCACAAGAAAGCCAATAAAACTAACAATTAAGAGATGGGAGAATGGGTTAATTAGAATGGGTATTTAGGAAAATGGAAATTAGGTGTTTCAGCTTCTCTTTGGAATAGTGTTATGCATTTTAGGTTTAACTATAATAATAAATTTTTCAAAGGCTAATTTGCATAATTAAGCAATGAAGGTCAAAATGTGGATTAGCCAATCAAGATCTTACTTTTGATAGCTCTGGAAAATTTCTTCCAACTTGCAGGGACAATGTAATTCCCATGAACTTGGAGGTGACCTCTTCATGGGAGATGTGTCTGCTAATCCTGAAATCCATTGTAACTGCAGGTTTAAGGCAATGACTTGAGACATGTTTTGAGGTCTGGAATGGGATGCTATAAAAGTTGACAGAAAGATACCTTCGTTCTTCTTATCTCTGGGCCCTCAGCCTTGAAGGGAGTTAAGACAGATTAAGTACAACTACTAACTAGGGGAAGACAATCAAATAATTAACATACCCACATGCAGAGGTAAGTGGATAGTTGACCCAAAGAGGAGACAGAGACCAATGAAGGCAGATATCCCATGCTTTTATGCTGCTTATAATTACTTTCTGAGCCCAAGTAAGGAATCAGTGCTTTTCAGGAAAAAAAAAAGTACTTCCTGAATGCCTGTCAAATGGGATTACAGGGCTTCATTGTGTACACTTTCATGAAAGTAATTGCTACTAACAAACAATTAATATGAAAACAAAAATACTAAGAGAACACCAATAATAAAACTTGTAGGACATTGCCTCAAATCCACTGGTCTAAATCCAGTGGTCTCTCCAAGTGTAGACACTTGTACAGAGAAAGCAAAAACACAGGATTAAATATATTCCAACCTGGGACTGGAGAGATGGCTCAGTTGTTAAGAGCACTGGCTGCTTTTCCAGAGGAGTGGGATTCAATTCCCCCTACCCACATGGAAGCTCACAATTGTCTGTAACTCCAGTTCTAGAGGGTTTGGTATCTTCACACAGACATACATGCAGGCGAAACACCAATGCATGTGAAAATAAATAAATCTCTTTTAAAAGGATAACCCTGCCTGTCTTGTGCTCCTGTTTTCGTTGACACATCTCTCACTCATTTTCTCCCATGCATTCAGAGTTAGCAAAGGAAACATCGCCTCTCCTGCATGCTATGGCAACTCCATGTTACTTACACTGTGTTGCTTCATAGCTTTAACAGCAAACTGTTCCTGAAATGTCTAGGATTGGTTATAAATAAACACAGACAAGGTTTCTAAACAGGTAAGGAAAGATGCAATTATGGCTATTTAGGAGGTTGATACACCAGGATTGCTTAAGATCAGTAGTTCAAGGCCTGAACCAAAAAATGAAAGCAGAGATGAGTGAAGTCCTTTGTGTGACTAGTGCCACCTGGATTTTTACTGTTTTAATATCAGGATCTGGGGATGTAGTAGCACATTGTCTAGCCTTTGCAAAGCTTTCTGCTCAATCCCTAGAACTGTCATAAATAAATGAAAAATAAACAAACTACTATTTCCCCTTCAAAACCCAAATATATGAACCTTATTCCCTAATTATTTTCCTCTATACCACATCCTTCTTCTGTGCTTACCTCTGTTCTACTACACCAGAGTCACAATCACTGATTTCTCATGCTTCATAAGCATAAAAATTGTTCCTGAATCTGAAAATACATGTCTAGTTCATCAGTCTTCCTGGAATGCTCCACTGACTGGCCTGTCAGCAAACCAAGGTTGCCCTCCTCAGAACAGCCCATTGTGACCAGGCAACAGAAACTAAACACATAGTAAGTCTGCCCCATCTCTGCTAAGGAAGGGTCTCCTCAGCTCCTCCAGTGCATTCAGATGTATCGTTGTTTAATTGTTCTTCATCTACTGGATTTTTTTTTTTTGCTCACCTAGACCTGATGTCGACCTTATTGTAACCACTCAGACATTGGAGACCACAGATATTTAGCGCCTTCTTCACCATCTTATTTTTATTTTCAAAATCATCTTAGTACAGGATAAATTTCAGTTTATATTACTTGATTAGTAAATACATCATTTGCACTATTTAACATTCCAAGACAAAAGAAGATTAAAACGTAATAAAAAGAGAAAATGCAGGGTACTAACGAATTAGAGTGACTGCAATTCCTCTACAAATAATTGATAAACATTTGTAGTTCACCTCCTTCCCAAGGAGACCTAGTTTGTCCCCACACTCATGTTTATGCTGTAACATCAAAGCTATCAAACCCCAGGTAGTTCTCCTTTTTCCTGGCTAGTCCAGATGTGGATTCCTGCCCTTAGTAACTAGAACCAGAGGAAAACCTATGGCCTCCCTTAAGAATAAAGGAAGAAGAGACCAGAAAATGAAATGAGAGGATCATGACACATGCCTCTGCCCTTTTCAAAACCAGAAAAGCTCCCAAACAAAGTCTTCTCCAGTGATTAATAGAAAGTTATTCAATGAATATATAGATGGTTGGCTGAACGTCAGTTATCTCCATGACAGCTACACGAGAATTCTAGAAAAGTTCAACTCCAAAATTAGACCATCTTGCCTTTTCTGGATTTATTGCCATGCCACTTTTTCTCCTTAAAATCTTACAATTTCTGCAAGTAACCTAGAAAATGCGCCTTTTCTCTTCACTCTCTTACTTGTCTTTTCTGTACCTAAGAAACAATTTCTGCAATTAGTTTAATTTTCTCTATTATTTAACCATTTACATCTTATTGCAATGATGAGTTCTTCCCTTCATACATTTGCCCACACTGTATGTGGCCGTATGCAGATCCATCATATAGATCAGTACATCTTCTATTTAAATGAACACCTTTGCTTCAAAGTCTTACTCAGTGCAATTTTAACATCTTTGTTTCTCAAACTGTAGATGAAGGGATTCATCATGGGGACCACCACAGTATAAAACACTGTAGATATCTTATCTTGATCCACTGACCCAACGGGAGAAGACTTAAAGTATATGAATGACGATGATCCAAAGAACAGAGAAACAGCAATCATGTGGGAGCTGCAGGTGCTGAGGGCCTTGGACCTGCCCTTTGTAGAATGGATGCGGAGGATGTTAGAGAGGATCAAAGTGTAAGAAATAAAGATGGTGAGGCTGGGAATGATCACACTGACACCCACCACAATGAAAACCACCAGCTCGTTGATGGTGGTGCTTGTGCAGGAGAGCTTCAGGAGAGGGGGTATGTCACACATGTAGTGATTGATGATGTTGCCATCACAAAAGGTGAGTCTCAACATGCACACTGTGTGAGCCATGGCACCCACAAACCCCATTGTATACCCACCCACCATCAGCACAGAGCAGACCTGATGGGACATGGTGACCTGGTAAAGCAGGGGCTTACAGATAGCAGCATATCTGTCATAGGCCATGGCTGTCAAAATAAAACATTCATCAATAACAAAGAAGGCAAAGAAAAAGAGCTGAGTCATGCACTCAGCATGAGACATGATGTTCTCCTTCACAAAACTCACCAGCATTTTGGGAGTTATGACAGAGGAGTAGCAGAGGTCTGTGAAGGAAAGATTGAAGAGAAAGTAGTTAGTACATGGGGGTGTGCAGGTGAGGGTTCAAAATGATCAGAACAATCAAGCCCAGGTTCCCCACCATGGAGACCACATAGATTCCCAAGAAGAGGAAGAAGAGAGGCAGCTGGAGCTCTGGCTGCTGTGTCAAGCCCAGCAGGATGAACTCCTTCACAGAAGAGGCATTTTCGGAGGCCATTCCTCAGGTCATAGCTGTGAGAATGGGAAAAATAGGGACATTAAGACAGTATCCTAGCTTTCACAAGTAAACTCATACGATGAGACTGAGAGCCAGAATGGAGAGATGAACTCTAGCCCTATGTTTCAGGCCCTTGTGTTCATCTAAATTTCATATAATGGGGAAAATGTATAAGCATGAATGTGAAAACACAGAATACAATTTTACTCAACGTGATGATGACCATTCCTTGCCCTCCAGAATCTCTGTTCCACTTCTGCCTTAACAGTCTACCTCTCTCAGCTCAGTGGAGGTCTCAGGAGAGAGGAGATGAAACCCATGAAAGGCCCCCTGGCTTCCTTACATAAGGTTCCTAATAGCAGAGTACCTTCCATACAGTTGCACATGCACCATTTTACATCCCCACCAGGAGAGGAAAATGTTAACTCTTCTGCACTGTTGTCATGCAGGGCGAATGGCTTTGACTAATTTTAGGGAGTAACCACACAGGGGGAAAAACAGAGATCTCTCCAATTGTTTTTCCTACTTCAGTCCTCACTCTTCCAAGCTCTGAGAAACTATGGGCTGAAGACTGTGATTTCTAGGGTGGCTTTACCCAGAATGTCCTCTCCAACCCTAAGTTAGTTAATAGCACCTACTAATATCAAAAGAGCCAGTTGGTAATATGGCCCAAGGGACTTAATGAGTTGGAAAATCCTTGGGACCTGATTAAAAGTTGGAGGCCTATGCTTCCCCAGGGCTTTCTCTGGAGCAGGTTTTGAAGTTAAGCAAAATTCGGTACCCACATGTACAGCCTAGGTCAATAATGACAATGGCTTACTAAAATGAACATTTTAATGTATATTTGGGCCCATCTCAAGTCATAGAGATCAAGATGACCTTTTCTTTATCTTCGGTATCTGCTCTTATAAAAAATCTCTGCAGCACTATAAAATATGATAAGTTTATGGCATTGTTTTTGCTCATCCCTGGCTCCTTTTTTAATTTATTCAAGCCTAATATGTTCTAATATAGGGAAATTAATGGAAATTTCAGCTTTATGTTATTCTATATTATCATAAAAATGAAGAAAAATTTAAAAAATGTGTTTAGCAGGATGGATTTTCTTGTTTGTTTTCCCAAAGACAGTTTTCTGACTTTTTTTGAGGTGATAATATAATCACCTTTCTCCCTTCTCTTTCTTCCCTCCAAACCCTCCTACACTTCCCCTACTCTCCTTCAAGTTCATGACCTTTTTTTTCACTAATAGTTACTGCATGCATAGATGTATATACACATATATTCCTAAATATAACCTGCTCTTTCTGTATAATTTATTTATACACCTGTTTTCGTTTTATTTTATTTTTTATTTTATAATTAATTCAATTTTACATATTAGCCACAGATTCCCCTGCCCTCCCCCCAACTCACCCCCCATTCCTATCTCCCCCAGGGCAAGGACTCCCCTGGGGATTCAGCTCAGCCTGGCAGACTCAGTCAAGGCAGGTCCAGTCCCCTCCTCCCTTCACCTAGGCTGAGCAAAGTGTCCCTGCATAGGCCCCAGGCTCCAAACAGCCAGCTCATGCACTAAGGACAGGTCCTGGTCCCACTGCCTGGGGGCCTCCCAAACAGTTCAAGCTAATCGACTGTCCCACCCATCCAGAGGGCCTGATCCAACTGGGGGCTCCTCAGCCATTGGTTCATAGTTCATGTGTTTCCACTAGTCTGACTATTTGTCCCTGTGCTTTTTCCAATCATGGTCTCAACATCTCTCACTCATACAGTCCCTCCTCGTTCTCACCAATTGGACTCCCGGAGCTCCACCTGGGGCCTGGACGTGGATCTCTGCATCTGCTTCCATAAGTCATTGGATGAGAGTTCTACCACGACAGTTAAGGTGTTTGGCCATCCTATCACCAGAGTAGGTCAGTTCGGGCTTTCTCTCGACCATTGCCAGTAGTCTATTGTGGAGGTATCTTTGTGGATTTCTTGGGACCTCTCTAGCACTTTGCTTCTTCCTATTCCCATGGGGTCTTCATTTATCATGGTATCTCTTTCCTTGTTCTCCCTTTCTGTTCCTGATCCAGCTGGGACCTCCCGTTCCCCTAAGCTCTCTTTCCCTCTACCCTTGCCCTCCATTACCCCACCTCACGTCCAGTTTGCTCATGTAGATCTCATCCATTTCTCTGTCATTGGGCAATCCCTGTGTCTTTCTTAGGGTCCTCTTTACTAGGTAGCCTCCGTGGAGTTGTAAGTAGCAGTCTAGTCATCCTTTGTTTTACATCTAGTATCCACCTATGAGTGAGTACATACCATGTTTGTCTTTCTGAATCTGGGTTACCTCCTCACTCAGGAGGATTTTTTCTAGATCCATCCATTTGCCTGCAAATCTCGTGATGTCATTGTTTTTCTCTGCTGAGTAGTACTCCATTGTACATATTACCACATTTTATTTATCCATTCTTCAGTTGAAGAGCATCTAGGTTGTTTCCAGGTTCTGGCTATTACAAATAATGCTGATATGAACATAGCTGAGCAAGTGCCCTTGTGGTATGATTGAGTATTCCTTGGGAATATGCCCAAGAGTGGTATAGCTGGGTCTTGGGGGAGATTGATTCCCTATTTTCTAAGAAAGCGCCATATTGATTTCCAAAGTGGCTGTACAAGCTTGCATTCCCACCAACAGTGGAGGAGAGTTCCCATTGCTCCACATCCTCTCCAGCATAAGCTGTCTTCAGTGTT
>CABHPP010127249.1:23413-49385 GCA_902168425.1 Peromyscus attwateri
TCTGTTTAGCTCTATAGCCCATTTCTTAATTAGACTGTTGGGCATTTTGATGTCTAATTTCTTGAGTTCTTTATATATTCTGGATGTCAGCCC
This sequence comes from Peromyscus attwateri, assembly GCA_902168425.1. Taxonomy (NCBI): domain Eukaryota; kingdom Metazoa; phylum Chordata; class Mammalia; order Rodentia; family Cricetidae; genus Peromyscus; species Peromyscus attwateri. The sequence continues at coordinate 23,507 of CABHPP010127249.1, forward strand.
TCTGTCAGATATGGGGTTGGTGAAGATCTTTTCCCATTCTATAGGCTGTCACTTTGTCTTGTTCACTGTGTCCTTTGCTCTACAAAAGCTTTTCAGTTTCAAAAGGCCCCATTGATTAATTGTTTCTCTCAGTGTCTGTGCTACTGGGTATACACCTGTTTTCAGTGATGATTAACCTGCAGCAAATGCCCAGAAAAATTGACAAGTATATTTAAAATAAATATATAACTATGATTATAAATAATAAATTGTGGTTTTAAAAATAAATTAAAGCATATTAATTTTATGCATGAGTACTACTAAAATTTTTAATAAAAACAGATGGTTAATGTTTATTCAGACATATGTGCTCATCTAGATGGCACAGACTATAACAACAGGAAGTGAACTTCTCTCTTCCTTATATCCACTCTTGTATGTTTTATGCCAGACTTCTCACAAAATGATTCATGCCAACAAGTTTTCTGGGACCTGTCACTGTAACAGGAATGAGAGTTTTCTCTATGTTATCATTGTCTCTTTTATTCAATTTGACAGCTGCCTAAATTATCAACATGAGCATGCTAGCATTTGACATAATCTCTGGTTTTTGTTTTTGACATTGATGGTTGTGGGATTGATGTGGCATACATATATCTGTGCATATGTCTTATTGAAATAAACAACAAAGATAAATTTGGATGCCAAAGGGGAAGAAATAAGCAGACACTTTACAACTCCAGTGAACAGCCAGTAAATGATCTTGATTAGACTATTCAGATTCCAGAAAGAATTGAGATGGTTTTATGCTTTGCAGACTTCAACACATTCTTTCAAGTTGGGCCAAAACTGTGGAATACCTCATATCTGTAGAGTATCAACTCGGGTAGCCAATAGACATTACAATTGTCCCTAACACATCCAGGTGGATTAATTAAAGTAAAAATAAAAAGTTAAGAGAAAAATAATTCCACTTAAACTTTTATATTACATTGATTATTATGGGGGGCACATATGTACTACACATATGTACTTCATGTTTTGAGTTCAAAGGACAGCTTCTAGGAGTTGTTTCTCTCCTTTCACCATAGAGGACTCAACACAAGTCAGCAGGCCTGGCAACAAGCACCTTTACGTGATGAGACATCTTCCCAACCTAGAACCCCATTCTAAACAGACAGCAATGATATCAACACCCTGTCACATTCATATTTCATTTTTGTTCTGAGACAAAATGCTATCTTCTAAGGACATTCTATGTTTGAATGTAGGTATGATCAAATACCATATTGAGCAAACTTTTTGATCCATTTCTTGTGTCTTGGTGTGTATTAGTTACTTTTCTCAATTATGTGTGCATATCCCTGACCAGAAGCAACTTATTAGAGAGTTTATTTAAGCTTACAATTTGAGGGAAAAAAGTCCATCATGGTTGAGAAGTCATGGCAGCAAGAAGCAAAGAGTGATTAATGTTGGTGTTCAGTTTACTTTGTGCTTTTAATACAGTCTAAATATATAATCCATAGAATGATGATGATTACATTTAGGGTAGGTCTTCTCACCTCAGTTAACCTAATCTAAAATATTCCTCATAGATATATCCAGATGCTTGTCTCTTTGGTGATTCTAGATTCTGTCAAGTTGACAATCAATATTGGCCATCACAGTCAGCTTCTATGAGAGAAGCCTGTAGTGTCAACATTAAAACATAGTCTGACTAAGGTGTTTATTTAGCATAGTGAACAGAAGTCCATGATAGTTGAGAGTTCTATCAGTTTGGGTTTGGTAAGGGAAATAACTTATTCTAGCAATTTTAAGCAAGAAGAATGAAAGGGAATTAACTACTTTAATTAACACATGTGCTTAGAAAACGGATTCTAGACTGAGGGTTAAGGATTGTTCTCATTTCTCCATCTACCGGACCCACCAGGAAAGCAGTAATAGGTGAAGCAGAGTTCACACATAGTGCTCATGTAACACTCTTAGGACATGCTTTCTCTAATTCCTGAAAAAGCAGAGCAAGGCTGGCTCATCACTGATTCCCTTCCCAGTGGTTAGAAATAGAGAACTCTTCTTGCATTCACCATTCCATTTTATTTAAGGGACAATTTTGAGAGATCTTAAATTGTTTCAAAAATAAAAGTGATTAGCTACACTGTGTTGACTACCCAAGGGAGACCTTATTCTCTATGAGGAGGGAATGGGATCGGGGGAGGTGGGTGGGTGGGAGGGGAGGAGAGAGGGGGAACAGGGGTTGGTATGTAAAAGGAAAGAAAATCTTTTTTAATAAAAAAATTCTATATAAAAATGATTAGCTATAAATAAAAGTTACATCATACACATTGTCGTGATTTGTGTTTTTGGATTCTACAGTTGGACAGCTTAGCTGTTTGAGTTTCATTCAATGTTGGACTTCGTCAATAGCCTTTTCTGCATCTATAGAGGTTATCATGTGATTTCTATACTCAAATCTATTAATACAACATATTACATTTATTGAATTGTGTATATTAACCCATCCTTGTATCCCTGAAGTGACGTACACTTGGTCATGGTAAATAAAATATGTGATGATTCTTCTTCTAAGTTCTGATTATCATGTCTTACACATCCCTTCTATGGGTATGGCTGTTCACTGAGATTTTACTTGACTTAATGAGCTTTTTATTCCCAAAGTTTCATTTTTTTCAAAATTTCTCTCTTAAAATTAATCTCCATTGTTTTTAATATACTTTTAATTAATTCTTTGAGAATTTCATACATGTATACAATGTATTTTGATAATATTCAGTCATCCCCCTAACTTTTCCAAGATCCATGAAAACATCTCCTTCCAACTTTCAGGTTTATTTTTGATAGCCCACCAAGTTCATTTTGTGATGCCCATATAACCACATGTATGGGCCTATCCACTAGACCAAGGTGCAACTACCAAGGGCCACACCCATAAGGGAAATGAAATTTACCCTCCTTTCCCCAAAAGCCATCAACTTTCAGTTGCTCCTCAGCTATGGGAGGGAACCCGTGAGCCCCTCTGACATCCATGTTGGAATGTTGACTGGTTTGGTCTTGTTTAGGTCTTGTATAAATAACCATAGCTGCTGAGAGTTAATAGGCATAGCTGTCTTGTCGTGTCAAGAGAACACTGCTTTGCCCCAGTCCTCCCCAACATCTGGTTCTCACTATCTTTCCACCCTTCCTTTCCACATGGTCCCTAAGTTTTGAGAAAAGGGGTTTGTGATACAGATGTCCAATTTATGACTGAGCACTTCACAGAAACGTGTTCTTTGCAATTTGCTAAGTTCTGAGTTTTTGTATGAAATGCTTCCCACTGTAAAATTAAACTTCTCCAATGAGGTCTAAGAATATATTTAGAGGGCAGTTGATACTGTGTCCATTTAGGAAAATAATATTAGTAGTCTCATCTCTAGGGTTTGTAGCCCCCCAGCCATGGTTTGGGGCTAGATTTGGAGTACCAGGAATAAATTCCCTCCTGTAGGATAGGTCTTAAATCCAATCAGAAAACAGTTGGTTACCATAACAACATCCATGCCACTTTTGCATCAGTGGACATTGAAGGGTTCACAACATGCCCCAAGGTTGGGCGTGTTTGCATATGCCTGGCGGACACTTTCACTTAGCCAGTTCCAGGTCAAGATAGCCATTTCTGGGTCAAGGCGTCTCGCGTGACCAGGATCCATGACGTCACGTAGCCACGCAAGCGCGCAGCGTGCCTACGTCATCTACGTCTACCTTGCATGCCCTGTCTTTAAAAACCGGCGCCATGTTCCCCATTTCTCTCTCTCTCTTTCTCTTTCTCTCCTTCTATACACACGTGTCTCCCCGCACGGGCACTCACTATCCCTGTCCTCCAATAAACTCCATTAGCGGATTCTGTCGTGTTCCGTGACGTTTTCTTGCAGGGAAACAGTGAAAATAACTAACACAGTGGACATACCTTGCTGTGCCAGTCATTACTGAAGTTCAAATTGTCCACAACCAGGTAAGAGTGTTAATGACTTTTCCCCCAGAAGCCTACACAGCATCTTCCAGTACTATGAAAAGCCAGCAGGAAGGAAATGTCCTATTCAGTACCAAATTGATTCCTCCATGTCCTGGAACCAATGTGTGTGGTATGTGTAACAATGAGGTCTTACTACTAAATTCTGGGGGTCAACCAAGAACAATTACAAAAGCTTATATTGTTTTGATGATCTTCAGGACACCTTTTCCTAAAAACTCGAGCATTTTATCTGTCAACATGTAGCTTCTAGGATGAGCAATATCTCCTTGTAGTGTAACTCCAATACCTATATAAATAAATATATTTTATTTATAAATATATTTATAAATATATTGTATAAATATGTATAAATTCAAATAAATATATTACATGTGTGTAAGCTTACAAAACAGTATGTTTCCATGGGGGGTTCTCAAACATCCTTAGGTTTTCCCCTAGGGCCTATGACCTATCTAGACTCAGGGTCTTGGCCTCACTGACGGCGTCAGATATGGATTCCATCTCATGAAGCAAGCCTTAAATCCAATTTAAATGTGATTGGTTACTCCCCAAAACATGCATGCCACTCTTGCACCAAGGGCCTACTTTTCAGGCAGCTCCTTGCTGCAGCTCACTGGATTAATACCTGGGTGAGACTAACAATTACTTTCCTCCTCTGCAAGAGTGTATAACATCTTTCAGAACTATGAATGCAAGCCACTGGGAATGATGTTTCCAGTTGGGTCCCAACAAGGTCTCTCCATGTTCTACAACGTAAGTATGTCGTACCTTCAGCAACAGCATCTTACCATCAAGTTGTGAAGGACAACCACTAACTAGCATCACCATTGTTTGGGGGGAGGAGGCTAACAACTAAAAAAGGTGTAACCCATTCCCAGTACTGGGTGCTTTATTTGGTAATATAAGATACCTAGTTAGGGCATTGTCACCCCCATTATATGGTAACTCAATTTAAACTCCTTTCATATATGTATGTATTTTAAGAAGATTCTACATCCATAGGCTTCTATATAGCTATTTCAAACGGCCTTTGGTATTAGTTGTCTCTCCTCATCCCTCTCTTCTACCCTGCCTTACTTTCCCCCTCCCCATTTAATACTTTAATTCTAGATTCTCCTTTATCTCTTCAAAACAGTATATTCTATTCCCCCTTCCTTAGAAGATCCCCTCCTCAGCCAGGCAGTGGTGGCGCACGCCTTTAATCCCAGCACTCGGGAGGCAGAGGCAGGCGGATCTCTGTGAGTTCGAGGCCAGCCTGGTCTCCAAAGCGAGTTCCAGGAAAAGCGCAAAGCTACACAGAGAAACCCTGTTTCGAAAAAACCAAAAAAAAAAAAAAGAAGATCCCCTCCTCCCCACATCTGATCCCATACTGGTTACCTAACCTCTATTGGTATTCTAAATAAAATGTACATATGTAAATCATGGAAGCTAACATCCAGATAGAAAAGAAAATACAAAATGTTTGTCTTTCTGAGTTTTGTTTAACTTACTCAACATGATTGTATCTGGCTCTATTGATTTGCCTGCAAATTTTAGTTTTCTTAATAGTTGAATAATATTTCATTCTGTAAATATATCACATTTTCAACATCCATTTGTCAGTCTATGGACATCTAGGCTATTTCCAATGTGTAGCTATGATGAATAAAGCAGCAATGAACATGGATGAGCAAGTATCTCTGTTGTAAGATATAGGGTAATATATGATATATTTGAATATATGCCCAAGAGTGATATAACTGGACCTTGTAGTAGATCTGTTTTCAGCTTTTTAAGTAGTCAACACACTAATTTCCACAGTGGATGTACCAGTTTGCACTCCCAGAAACAATGAATAAGTGTCCCCTTTCCATGCATACTTGCCAGCATGTGTGGTCATGTGCTTTATTAATCTTGGCCATTCTGACTAGGACAAGATAAAATTTCCACTATCATTAGTGTAAGTTATTTCTCTCCTCTGCTCTGCTTTCCTTATTTCACTAACCATTTTTGTAATCTCTTTGAATTCATTTCTGAGCTTAATCACGTTATTATAATTATTATTTTCAATTTGGAGCTAGAATTTCATGTTTTTCACTCTCATTGGAGTCCATAACTGCAGAATTAGTAATTTTGGGAGACATCATCTTACCTTACATTTTTATGGTTATATTTCTGAATTTGAATTTGCACAAATGGAATTAAGTTGTTGGTTTGTGGTGATATTGTGTTCCCCAAAATACATTGTGCACCTTAATAAACTTATCTGGGATCAGAGAACAGAACAGCCACTAGATATAGAGGCCAGAAAATGGTGGCACACACACCTTGAATCCTATCACTTGGGAGGCAGAGATCCATCCAGATCTCAGTGAGTTTAAAGCCACACTGGAAACAGCCAAGCATGGTGACTCGTGCCTTTAATCCCAGGAAGTGAGCCTTTAATCCCAGGAAATGATGGCGGAAAGCAGAAAGGTATATAAGGCGTGAGGACCAGGAACCAGAGCCGGTTAAGCTTTGAGGCTTTTGAGCAGGAGTTCAGCTGAGATTTATTCTGGATGAGGACTCAGAGGCTTCCAGTCTGAGGAAACAGGATCAGCTGAGGAATTGGCAAAGTGAGGTGGCTGTGGCTTATTCTGCTTTTCTGATCTTCCAGCTTTCACCCCAATAACTGGCCTCAGGTTTGATTTTATTAATAAGACCATTTAAAATCCATGCTACATTGGTTAGTGTTTTTTAATCAACCATAGTGTATATTAGTGAAAAAAGTCACAACATCCAAGTGGTACTAGCTTGTAGTAGGGTTGAGATGTTATTTTTTCCTACTGAATGGAAACTATATCTAAGCAAGCTCATCTTTCAACCCCCATCCTCAGGGCATCAACTTCTCTCTCCAAATTCGCTCTGAGAAGATAATAGTAATTGCAGAAGCAAACACAATCATTGTATGTATTTTCTATGAAAATACAGTAATAATTAGTTTACTTTTGCCCCTTTGACTCCAATATTTTTGGAAGCAAACAAACAAGGATAGTAGTAGGTTGTCAGTTGCTAAGGTAGAAATGGAAAGGGAATAAGCAGAGCAGCCAGTGGAGTAGTACGGAAGTAACAAAGGAAAATGATGAAAAAGTAAATAAACCTATTCCCATGCATGTAAATAAATACTATTCCCATGTAACCACATTTGTGAGGGCAGCTCAAGCTGAAAGTAAAATGAAATGGGGAAATGTAATCAGATGACCTTAAACAATCTCAGCTATCAAGAGCTGAGGCAAAGACATCCCCAACTCTTTTCCAACATACACAACTCACAGGCCACCTGTTAGTTATTGTGCTCTACTGGGTAGACTATAGTCTTCACATATAGATGTACTTCTCTTCATAGGTACCATCCTTCCTAGAGCTGCTGTGGCTCACAGGATGCTCGTCTTCAGCCTCACAAGAGACTATCATTCTCAAGTTCCCACAATGGCTAAGCAGAGGAAAGCATTCTCGGATTGTGCCTCAGATCATTCAATTTGTGTTCATGGCCTGTGGTAGATTTTTACCTTATATCCACATATCAAAGGATCATTCCATGCTGCTCTACCAAAATATCTCTATCATTAATTGTATCATCACATTCTCCCGAACCACTCACCTTCAAGCTCTATGGAAGAAAAAGTAATGTCTTGGGGGTGATTTAAGCTCACTGCTGTGGAAAAATAATGTTGGTCATAAGTCAAAAGAAGTATCCTTATAAGACCGTTAGATAGAATTTTTATTGAAATTTGTTTAAATGCGTTAGAAGTGTTGGGTATTCAAGTCATACCCTAAGTTAGTAAAGGATAAGCCTTTATAGACACACAACATGACATGTTAGATTATCCTCCACTATCCTTGCTACAGCCTTCCCAGTGTTCTAAATGTGTCAGGACACATTTCCTCTGAAGTAGAGTCTCTAGATTTGAAAGTATGAAAGCATATGCGGCCTCCTCTCCCATGATTCTGAGGAAAAATTATCATACCAATAGTACATTGACACATTCAGGACTTTGAAAGCCTATAAGGCAAACCAAGGTTGACCTATGGATGAAGAGGTCAGCAAGGGCCAGTTAATGATTCTCAATTGTTTATAAGAAATATCATTTTACTGAGAATGATAAAACCATCTTATTGTCCTTGAACATATGCAAAATGTTTTCTTATATTTTGTAGGCTTCCTTGTATATGCAATATATTGAGGGTGTCAAGATGGTTCAACAACAATTAAAGATGCTTGCCCCTAAGACTGAAGATGTTGAGTTTGATCCACAGCCACACACAGTCTCAGGAGAGAATTAACCACTACAAATTCACACACACACACACACACACACACACACCACACACACACACACACGCGCGCGCGCGCGCGCGGGGGCGGGGGGAATAGTATAAAAAGTTAACATAAAACAAGATTGAGTTTGATGACATTTTTAATATTGGGGTAATCTTATATCTCTTTGAAAATGACATAGAATACAACAACACTTTTATTCCAATTTAGTAACATATGGCACAAATTAAGCAATTTGTTTTAATCAGTTATTTATAGAGCACTGAATCCTTAAAGTATATAATAGCAATTCTTTCTATTCTATTTTTATTTTGCTGTTCATTGCTTTTTGTCTAATTTATTGGTTACTTTTATTTTTAAAATCAAAATATAACATTGTTTACTTTTTGAGATGGAGTCATCTATGTATCCCAGGCTGGCCTTGAACTCACAGTCTTCATTGATCTTCTCAAGTTCTGAGATTACAAGTATGTGCCATCATGCTTGTGTAGATAACAAAAATGATTTGAAGCTCTAGCAATCACAGATTCCAAAAAAAAATATATACTATACCTAAGTCTGGTCAAACATACTTCTTAATAGATGATCATAGCAAGTACCATCATTAAAATTGTATTTCAGTAGAAAGATAGGTAGATAGATAGATAGATAGATAGATAGATAGATAGATAGATAGATAGGCAGGCACAGGTAGACAGGGCCTTGCTGCGACCCTCCCTCAAGTGATTTTGGAGTATCACAAGCAGGGCTGTGCAGGAGCCCAGCAGCACCAGAAAATACATAAAAGTGACCAAGCCAGTGTTAGACACCATCAGAAGATGATAGATAGATAGATAGATAGATAGATAGATAGATAGATAGATAGATAGATAGATAAATAGATAGATAGATGTAGATATGGATATGGATACAGAGGGAGATAGAAGCAGATAGTACATGACATTGTACATGACACTAAGCATGCACAGTTGAGAGATAGCAGTTAGACTCTTTTTTACGGTAAGCAAACCAAATAAATTTCATCCGGCCTCATGCAAATCATTTCAAAAACAAGAAGACAACCTATACATAGAGGATCCTTTAGTTGTACATACCAAATGGCAATGGACAGATGGCCAGTCAACCCACTGTTCTTAACTCCAACCACTGTCAATACACATTGGGGTACTTGACCTGTATTGACCTATTTTTGAAAATGATAAACAGTGATTTCAACAAGAAAAATCAAAAGAAGATGTCAGTCTTTTGACAATTGCTTTATCATTTTGCTCTGCCAATTAAATCATATAGAAAAAATACATTTCCCATCTAGAAGAAAGACATAATAAACTTTTGATTAGTAATTTGTTCTGAAGTGCAACATTCCATCTTGGAGGGAAGCTCATTAAAATGAAGGAATCTCTAAAGGTTAATCCATTAAGATTTGGAAGTGAACAACCCACAAGTCTCAAGAAGTCCCTGAAATTTAAAAGTTTTGCAAGGCCCATCCCTCCTGAAGGTTAGATAGCAGTGAAAACTGCTGAGTAGAGGAAACTCTTCAACTTGTCAAGCTGCATGCCAGTCATGTAGAGGACTCTGGGTCCTAGCTTTCATTAGTCATCCCCTATGCTTGAAGAGTTTTCAGTAATGTGTCTGCCTTTGAGTTGTCCACACTTTTTGTCAGTAATGCAATAGATGCAACATAAATTGGACTTCAGTGGTATCATTAATGTGGCCTGTCATCAGTTCCCTCTCGGAGGTGAAAGGGTTTGTTTACATCTCCCCAGCAAAACTGCCACACAATATCTATCATTCTGCCAAGCAACTGTAAAACCTAACAATTTCTAAGATTATAAATCTCTTTAGATTCCTCAGCCTCATAAATTTCATTTCAAGTTCAGATCTGAATTAGGTAAAAAAAATGGACATTTAATTTCCAATCATCTGTGCTGCCACCAATCTACTCAAAAACATTAATTTTAGAGTCTACCAGAACTATTTTGTAGTTCACAGGGCAAGCATTATGAGAACAATAAATCAAATGCTTAAATACTTTTCTTAAAACATGTATTTATCGTGCTTTCTATTTCTAATATTTATTGTGTGGCTGAGAGAGGCAGGCACAAAAGATACCTACCAATCTAAGTCTCGCAATCATTATATCAAGATGACAACCGTGAGCCAGGTGTGATAGTACACACTTCCAATCTCTGAATTTAGGGGACTGGGACAGAAAAATCATGGGTTTGGGAACAGCCTGGACCATATAGCAAGGCTTTGTCTCAAAAATAATGTCATGACTGGGGGAAGGATGGAGTGGGAGAGCAATGAAAGAGACATCTTGATAGAGGGAGACATTACGGGGTAAGGGAGAAACCTGGTGCTAGGGAAATTCCCAGGAATCCACAAGGATGATGCCAGATTAGACTACTAGCAATAGTGGAGAGTGCCTGAACTGGCCTACCCCGGTAATCATATTGGTGAAATGCCCTAACTGTCATCATAGAGCCTTCATCCAGTAACTGATGGAAGCAGATGCAGAGATCCACACCAAGCACCAGGCAGAGCTCTGGGAGTTCAGTTGAGGAGAGGGAAGAGGGATTATATGAGCAAGGGGGTTCAAGATCATGATGGGGAAATCTACAGAGACAACTGTAGCATGAATCTTAAAAGTCTTATTAATAAAAACAAACCTGAGCCAGGTATTGGGGTAAATGCTGGAAGGTCAGAGAAATAGAACAAGCCACAGCTATCTCACCTCGCCGGATCCTCAGCTGGTCTTGTTTCCTCAGACTGGAGGCCTCTGAGTCTTCATCCAAAATGGCTCTCAGCTGAACTGCTGCTAGAAGCCTGAAAGCTTAACCAGGCCAAATGCCTAACCAGGGCAAATGCCTCTCCAGGGCAAATGCCTCTCCAGGGCAAATGCCTCTACTTTCTGGTCCTCATGCCTTATATACCTTTCTGCTTTCTACCACCACTCCCTGGGATTAAAGGCGTGCTTTCTGGGATTAAAGGCGTGGAGTCACCATGCTTGGGTGTATCCTTGAACACATGGATTTCTGCCTCTGGAATGCTAGGATTAAAGGCGTGTGCTACCACCGCCTAACCTTTGTTTAATATTGTGGCTGTTCTGTCTCTGACCCCAGATAAGTTTATTAAGGTACACAATATTTTGGGGAACACAATACCACCACAGACAACTGAACCAAGTTCATAAGAACTCATTAACTTCAGATACAGCTGTAGAACCTGCCTGGAACTGGACTAGGCCCTCAGCATAGGGGAGACAGTTGTGCAGCTTGGTCTGTTTGAGGGGACCCTGGCAGTGGGATCAGGATCTATTCCTGGTGCATGAGCTGGCTTTTTGGAGCCCATTACCTATGGCTGGACACCTTGCTCAGTCTTAATGCAGGGGAGAGGGGCTTGGTCCTCCCTCAACTGAATGTACCAGGCTTTGCTGACATCCCATGGGAGGCCTTACCCTTTTGGAAAAGAGGATGGGGGGGGGGGATCTGGAGAGGAGGCTGTGAGGGAGCGGGAGGAATGTAAAATGAATTTTTAAAACTAAAAAAAAAAATGTTGGGTGGTGGTGGCGCACACCTTTAATCCCAGCACTCAGGAGGCAGAGCCAGGCAGATCTCTGTGAGTTCGAGGCCAGCCTCGTCTACAGAGCAAGATCCAGGACAGACACCAAAACTACATAGAGAAACCCTGTCTCCAAAAAACAAACAAAAAAACTAATAATAATAATAATAATAATAATAATAATAATAATAATGTCATGAAAGTTCATTGTACCATGCCCAGGTGAATGATGACTCACCCGTATACATATGAGTAGCACTAATTGGACTCAAAGGGTAACACAAAAAAGGATTTTTGAGGGAGAAGTGTTTAAGGGATCTTAGGAGAATTTGGAGGGATTTAGGATATGATTGTGATACACTGTATACAAGTGTGAAATTTTCCAAGGAAAAAGTTCATAGCTGGTTTAGAAAGGAGAAGCATTTTCTTTTTTTTCCTTATTTTTCTTTACTAAGAAATTTTTATTCATTTTTACATACCAACCACAGATCCCCCCTCTTCCATCCTCCTCTTCCCCTCCCCCAGACATCTCCCCCAAACCCACCCCCATCCCCTCCTCCAATAAGGTAAGGCCTCCCATGGGGAGTCAGCAAAGTCTGGTACACTCAGTTGAGGCAGGACCATCATTTTCACATGTAGTGTCTGGGCCTAAGTAAATCAGGAAAGCATAGCAAAAAAAAATCCAAAGCTTATGAGCTTGAAGTGGAACTGCTAAGGATACTTATGAACCTTCTTATACCACCCTCTGTTCAAGTACCAAAGAATGGAGCATCATCACAGCAGTCAACCTCCACTCTGGACAGCCTGGCAAGCAGCTGAACTTGAAAGACATGTGTGAAAGAAAAAGATGCATACATACCAGCTGCCTTAGTTACTACTTTTCTATTGCTGTGACAAAGCACCATGACCAAGGCAACTTATGAAAGAAAGCATTTAATTGAGGGCTTACAGTTCCAGATGGCCCATGATTATCATAGCAGGGACCAGGGAAGCAAACAGGTAGACATGATGTTGGAGCGATAGCTGAGAGCTTACCTCTGATCCACAAGTATGAGGCAGAAAGAGAGCTAACTGAGCATGTCATGAGCTTTTAAAACCTCAAAGTCCACATCCAGTGGCACACCTCCTCCAGCAAGGCCACACCACCTACCTATTCTTTCCCCAATGATTCCATCAAACATTTGAACCTATGAGGGTCATTTTTACACAAACCACCTCACCAATGTTCTGGATGTTAATCCCCTAAATTCAATTCTTCTTCAATTCTCCATACTTCTGCCCCCAATTCCCTAATCTTCATGTGTTCAGTTCAAGAATCATCTTCCCTATGTGCCTCATTCTCCAAACACCACCTACCTAGTCCAATGTAAAATTCCATATGTCTTTTCCAGGGAGACTCACCCTGAGACACAAAAAGAAGTTTTGAATACAATGTAGGATTTGGACTTAAAAGTCTAGAGACCTAGGTTCCATTCCAGAAATAAGCTGAGTACTTAAACAAAACAAGTTATTTAGTATCTCTAATCTGCAAATGACTGATCTTTAAAATTGATGATGGTAAATAATTCAAATAATATTGAGGGAATTAAAATAGATAATAAATATAAACAACTACATTCAATGCTCGACACACTGAGCTCCCACTGAAAGCAATGGTGATGATGATGATTGTGATGATGATGATGATGATGTCAATGAGGATATTAATAACAGTGACAATGATGATGATGATAACAACTATGACTTTAAGAAACTGTGAGCTCAGAACTAACTTGCCCAAGGTAATTTTCTTTCTTCGTTGACAACCATTCAGCCTCCTGAAATATACATATGATTGTTCATTTATTTTAATCACCTGCCTCTAATAAACTGAAAAAAGATCCTGTGATTTGTACCCAAGACATACCAGGAAAGGGTCACCAGCTTCATTACTTGTGGGCATATTGAAGCTTAAACATAAACATTCTTAGCATGGTAAACATCACAGCCATCCCACAATGTGCTCTCTAAATTATATGACAATTACTACTTTTTTTCCTAGAAGACACATGGCAGTTCTAGAATATTCTACTCATGTTTCAGACACCAGAAATTAACTATGGTTAAAAACAATTTTTAAGCAGCAGGCATGGAGATTTATCTACTTTATGGACCTTCTGAAGCATTTTTTCAATTCCCCAAATCCTGGCTACTTGCTGAGTAGTCAATGCTCCGAGGGACTGAGAAAATCCTTCTGCCTCCGCCACAGCTTCTTCATGGCAGCAATCACTTCTTTATTTCTCAGGGTATAAATGGCAGGATTCAGCATGGGGGTGACCATTGTGTATAGCACAGAAACTGCTTTGTCCATGGGGAATGTCCTGAAAGGCCTTGCATAGATGTAGATGCAAGGAACAAAAATTATAGTCACCACAGTAATGTGAGAGGCACAAGTAGACAGGGCCTTGCTGCGACCCTCCCTCGAGTGACTTCGGAGCATCACAAGCAGGGCTGTATAGGAGCCCAGCAGCACCAGAAAACACATGAGAGTGACCAAACCATTGTTAGACACCATTAAAAGCTCTAAAACAAAGGTGTCGGTGCAGGCCAATTTGATTAGCTGTGGCACATCACAATAAAAGTTGTCCAGCTTGTCAGGACCACAAAATGGCAGATGGATAGTCAGTCCAATTTGTACAATGGAGTGGATAAATCCCCCGACCCACGAGGCTGCCATGAAGAGCCCACAGACTGTCTGGTTCATAATTAGTGTGTAGCGTAGGGGCTGGGAAATGGCGATGTAACGGTCATATGCCATGACAGTCAGCAGGAATATCTTGATGCCTCCAATGAAGTGGAAAAAGAACAGCTGGGTCAGGCAGGCTCCAAAGGAAATAGTGGGGCTGTGTGAGAGCAAGTCAACCAGCATCCTGGGGGCCGTGATGGAAGAATAGCAGAAGTCCAAGAATGAAAGGTTGCCTAAGAGAAAATACATAGTTGTGTGCAGGCGTGGGTCGGAGGTCACTATGGCCACAATAAGTAGATTGCCAGTGACAGTCAAAAGATACACTGCTGAGAAGACAGTGAAGAACAGGAACCGAAGCTCCCATACCTGAGAGAGCCCCAGAAGGACGAACGCAGCCACATGGGAATGGTTTGTTGGGTTCATCTGCCTGGTATGACCTCGTAAATGAGCCTGCCAAGGAAAATGGACATATTCCTTAAAAGAGCTACAAATTTCTCTAAAATAATTCTCTCTGTCCCTTCTGGGGCAAATGTCTACTATTTCATTTAGCATAAGAATAGCATAAATGTAGATTCAGCAGATAAAAAATATTTTCCAGAAATCATGATGACTTGAGTTCAGTTCCCAAAACCCACATAGTGGGGGTTGAGGGGACTACTGCAAGTTGTCTTCTGATCTCCACACATGCACAGTGTTATGTGTACACCCACACTCATTGGCAAACACCCTAACACACACAGTCAGTCAACACATACAAACATCAATGTATGTTTACATTTTAAAACATAGTATTATAATTGGTTCAATAGAGCACCAAGCACATGATCATTGCTGTTCAAACTTCAAGGGACTAAAAATCAGGACAGCACTGGCAATATTCCTGGCTTTGTAGAACTGAAAATAATATGGCTTTAATTTAGAAAGCCTGATGAATCCCCACATGCCAAACAATGCCCATGAGATGACACACTTATCATTTGTATCCTCAAACAACAAAAACCTAAAGTTGACATTGCACCCAGGAATAAACATCTGGTTGCCTTCTACGTATTTATCTTTTGATTAGACATCTGATCATAGAAAAGCATAGTAGGAAAACATCTCCTGACTTGAGTGTTGCTCTTTAAATGTGATTTTTCTTCTTTTTGATTTTTTAAATACATTTATTTATTTATTTATTTATTTATTTATTTATTTATTTATTTTACGTCACGGCCACCATTTCCCCTCCCTTCCTTCCTCGTAGCCCTTCTCTCCATTCTCCCTCTGTTTCCACCCCCAATCCACTCCTCCTTCTTTTCTGTTTAGGAAAGGGCAGGTCTCCTATGAGTTTCAACAAGATATAGCTACCAAGTTACAGTAAGACTAAGCACCTCCCCATGTATTAAGGCTGGGCAAGATGACCCAGTATGAAGAGTAGGGTCCCAAACACCTGTAAATGAGTCAGAGATAGGCCCTGCTCCCACTGTTAGGAGTCCCTCAAGAAGACCAAGCTACACAATTGTAACATATATGCAGAGAGCCTAGGTGAGTCCCATGCAGACTCCCTGGTCGCCCGTTTTTAATTATTTAAAAATATATAAGCCTTCTTTTTTGTCTTAAAGATCATGTAACTTGGGGTTGAAGAGGACTGAAGGGTGGCTGAATACAAGAATAATGAAATAATCCATAACTGAAACATTTTGCCAGCATTCTTTATGCCATTTAAGACATCCATCCACCTTTTTCTTTGGAAGACACAATCTTTCATTTGAATGAATTTATTATACGTTCCACAGGCTGTGGGGTAAGAGAAATGGCTTGGCACTTAAGAGTGTTTGTTGCTCATGCAGAGGATCAAAGTTTGATTCCTAGCACCAATATGACTGCTTACAACCTTCCTTAACTTCAGTTCCAGGGAATTAGATGCCCTCTCCTGACCCCCCCCCAAGAACCAGGAAATCCCCAGGTGCATAGGTACACATGCAGACAAAACATTAATATGCATAAAATAAAATAAACAAACCTTAACACTTATTTTAAGTTCTACAAGTCACAAACTTTAGAGGAAAATGAATATTGGGTCCAAAAAAGAGAAAATAATTAAAATCTAAAATATTTAATTTTTATTTTGTTATTGTATAAAAATTGGAAAACCATAAAAAGCAGAATTTTAATATGAAGGCATTTTTGCTATTATCATTCATTTCATATGCATTATTAGGCTAGTGTGTGTGCAGAGTCCAGCTCCAACACCTTTCCTCAGATATCTTCTATTTTATCATGAACTCCTGTCAGTCAGCTGTAGGTTGTTTAATAAACTCATGAAGCTTAATTCAAAAAATAAAAGAAAGTGGAAGGATGATAAAGTCATAGTGAAGACAACAAGATAGAAAACGATGCTCTTCCACTTTTTAAAGGCAGACAAGAACTATTGTTTTCTCTACAATTAGATAAAAAGGCACATGAAAGAAGACAGTTTCCAATCTTATGGCTCTGGGGAGACCAGAAAAGCTACAGGCCCTGGGAAAATGCAAGGGACTGTAACTAGAATACAAAACCTCTTCCCACAAGTTTGAGAATACATGTTAATTTAAGGATATTACTCAAGGAATAACTTTTACTCATATGTGACACAGGAAGAGAAGGCTGTAATTGAAACTTCAGAATCATCATCTAAATGCCAATCTACCCCCAACATCTGGAAACTTTTAAAATAACAGGAATGTTTCTATATACTTAAGTATTTTTACAGAAACTAAGATGCAAAGCATTAAAAATACTTTTGGAATTAATCTCCTCATATCACTTAACAGAAATGTGAAATGTCATTTCACTTTAACTTAATTTTCATTTTAAATATAGCTTTTTCAGTGATGTATTCCTTTGTGCTTTACTCATTCAATTTGTATATAGTAAGCATCTTCTACTTATTAAGCACTGTATTAAATGCTAAGAATTTAGAAAGGATAAGAATTGAATGGCTTGCTAAGCTGGTGTCTTAGCCACTGTTCTGTTGATTGGAAGAAACATCATGACCAAGGCAACTTACTTTTTAAAAAGCGTTTGTCCGGGGTCTTGCTTACAGTTTCAGGGTTAGTCCATTATCATCATGGCAGGGGCATGGCAGCATGCATGGCACAGGAGCAGTAGCTAAGAGCTACATCCTGACCTGCAGGCAGCAGGCAGAGAACAGAACTCTGAGCTTGAGCATGGGCTTTTGAAACCTCAAAACCCATGTGACACACCTTCTCTGACAATGCCACAGCTTCTAATTGTTCTAAACCAGCCCACCCCCTGGTAACTAGGCATTCAAATACATGAGCCTATGGGGGGTCATTCTTATTCAAACCACCACACTTGGCATTGGTTGCACACCAACATCCCAAAGCTTGAGAGGCTGCCACAAAAAGATCATGAGTTGAACATCAGCCTGAACTACAAAGTCAGCCTGTGTTATGGTGTAAGCCAAAAGAAAAAGAAAAGCTTTAGCATGTCTGCAAATTTCCAAATGTGTAACACTCTGCATGGGACTGTCCACAGCTGACCCCTGAGTACCAATCTTGTTTTGTCATACTAAACAGTACACTTCCTCACACTGCACACCAACCTTCCTGAGTTCCCGAATTTGACACTCTTAATCCTTGACTTGCTTCTTGTTTCTTTATTAAACTCTATGCATCTTGCTTTTAATTTGAAGGAATGCTTTAATTATACAAATAATTTTGGATTTCTACTGTAAGTCTCAACATTCTAGGAGCTTGAAAGTCAATGCTCAATTTTAGAAAAATGTCGATAAGCTGAAAGTCAGTAATCAGTCAGAGATGAGGTTGTAGGGTAAACAACCCCAAAAAACAAGTATTTGGAGAAAAACTTGAGTATGCATAAGATCTACAAGAGGGAAATAACAAATTCATAATTCTTTAAAAGTTCAAAAGAAAAACGAATTAAGACTATTGAATTCTATAATAATAATAAACCTTAACATTATCAAAACTTCAGTTCCTCAATATTTGATAGATAGGTTCAATGTAATCCCAATCAATATCCCAATGTGTTATTATATAGATATCAACAAACTGATCTTATGGTTTATATGGAGAAGCAACTCATGCTAAATATCTAACAATATTTAAGGAGAATAAAACAAGAAGACAGACACTGGCCAATATTAGGTCTCACTGTTAAGCCATGGTGTTCAAGATGCTGCTACATTGACAAAGAAATACAAATCAGCCAACAGACTAGGAGAAATGGAATAATATTAGGACACATGTTCTTCTCCAGCTTATAGCAAATGTTCTCTAAAGTAGACCATGTTACATCTCAGAATACATAAATTAACAAACCTAGAAGAATATAAATCACGTAGTGATTTATGCTACAAGTCAATAATGAAAAATAGCTATTTATTCCCAAATATTTGAAAATTAAACAATATTTATAAGTGACACATGGTTCAAAGAAAATATAAAAGAAATCTAGTTTTCAGAAGCATAACATCTTAAAAGGTAAACATAATTTATCAAAATGTGTTCTTCAAAGGCAATGTTCAGAAGTAAACTAAAGCATTAAATACATGTATAAGAAAATAAGAAAATTCTAAGTCAATAAACCAAGTTTCCACCTGAACAGAGAAAGACTTGAAATGCAAGCCTAAATAAACTGATGAAAGCAAATCTTAAAACACTTAATTAACATAAATCGGTGTTGCTAACACTAGAATACCAACAAGATAAAAAATAAGTGAAATTCAAACTGCTTTTTTGAAAAGATAAATCACTAATAGAAAAGAAAAATGAAGAATAAATATTACTAAAATTACCAGACTTTACAGGATTCAAAACAATTCCTACCAATCCACTAGTGGCATTCCTCACAGAACTACAAAATAAAATTAGCATAGAATCACATAATAAATAAATAAATAAATAAATAAATAAATAAATAGAAATAAATAATAAATTAAATAATTGATTGATTAATAAATAAATAAATAAATAAATAAACCTTACTAGATGAAACAAGCATAAGAACGAAGAACAAACGCAGGAACCATTACACTACCAGACTTCAAAATATCCTCCAGGGCTGTGAATCAAAATGGCAAGGTATTGCCATAAGTACGGACACACTGACGAGGGAGAGAAGACTAGAAGTAAGTCCACGTGGGCAAACTCAACTGCTTCGACAACAGCACGAAGACACCTTGGATAAAGACAGTCCTTTTGAAGGGGAAAAGAACATGTCACGCTTTAACTCTCATTGAAGATGATTAACACACTTTACTCAGGAATTAGAAAGTGAACTACAAGAGTTTTCCTTCTACATGATTAAGATCCAACTGCTAAACTGCTTCTGTGAGTCTGGAGCTTCCTCTACTTTGAAACACATTATCTGCCCTTTTTCCTTGAGAAGTGACCACCATTGGTACTTGACTAGACAGACAGTTCTATTTGCTAATGATGAAACTATTCTAACCAGAAGCCTGTAATTTCAGCTACTGCAAAATATGCTTAGCTCCAGAGAAAATCTCTTTTAGAGCGAGGATGGTCATGTAAACAAGACTATGACAATACCTCCTGCCCTATGTAAGCCGTGGCATGTTTCTGCTCATGACTGAACCTCCTAGAGCAGGAACTTGGGTTTTATGTTCATTAAATAGCTTTTCCTTTTATCATGAGTGCTGTTGAAGTTCTTTTTGGGGAAGGGTTAAACCCTTTAACATTTTCAATAAATAGTCATGGAAAACTCCACATGCAGAGTAACACCAGCTCCATGTCTCCTCGGTTACAAACATCAAATCAAAACAGATTAAAGACTTGCATGTAGGACTTGAAATTATAAAACTACTACAGGAAACCACCCCAAAACAATGAACTGAGCAAGGACTTTATTTGAAAAAGATGCCAAAGGCACAAGAGGAAAAATTAGGCAAATGAGATTACACCAAACTAAAATCTTTCCAGGAATGGAAACAAGAAACAACCTCAAACAAAGGGGAAATGCTTATAAGCTGTGCGTCTGACAAAGGTTACTATCCAGAATATACAAAGGATTCTGAAATCTAAAAAAACTGGATAATAGCAAGGCATGGAGGTTCAAATCTCTAATCCCACTACTTAAGAGAGTGATGCAGAGGAATTACCACAAGTTCAAAGCCAGATTGAATTATTCAGTGAGTTTCAGGATATCATGGACAGAGTGAGACCCTGTCTCAAAAATAAACAAACAGTTCTCAAAAGAATACATACAACTATGCAAAGAAATATGGGGAAATATTCAATATCATTAATTATCAGGAAAATGCAACCCAAAACTCTTTAGATATCAACCCCACTCCAGTAAAAATGGAGGAACAGGAGTGAACAGGATCAGAGTACATCCTGTATGAGTGAAAAGTCACATGAAAAGCCATCATTTTGTACAATCTTTCAGAGCAAGGATAAAAGCCCACACTAGGGTGGTCATGTAGACAAGACTGTGACAATATCTCCTGCCCTATATAAGCCCTGGCCTGTTTCTGCTCATGACTGAACCTCCTAGAGCAGAAGCTTGGGGTTTGTGTTCATTAAATAACTTTTCTTTTTATCATGAGTGCTGTTGAAGTTCTTGTTGGGGGAGGGCTAAACCCCTTAACATTTTCAATAAATAGTCATGGAAAACTTCATATAAACTCCATTGATATACTTCAATAAAATACATCAAAACTAAAGGTAAATACTTACATACTATATTTTGGGAAGTTAATACATCATAAAACTAGGGCTTGAAGTTTATTGTCAAAAGTTTACAGACTCCTTAAAGAAGGTTTCCATCGTATCCATTTTTTAGGAAAAAGACAGTGTGTATATTATACATGAAAAGTGAATTCCAATTGGATTGAACATTTTAATTGAAATAACATATAAACTAAATGTTATAGAAGCAAACACAGAAATCATTATGACATTGACATATGAAGGTATTCTAAGCAACACACAGAAGTCAGGAGTCAGATGAAATGACAGAAAATGTTTTGTCCAGTTCAGAACTTAGGATGCCATACATGTAAGGAGCAGAGCATAAATGGAAGCTACAAACTTATGAGGAAATAACTCCATGGGGCATTGAGTCATAAGAAAAATATGGGGCCGGGTGGTGATGGCACACGCCTTTAATCCCAGCACTTGGGAGGGAGAGCCAGGTGGATCTCTATGAGTTTGAGGCCAGCCTGTTCTACAGAGTGAGATCCAGAACAGGCACTAAAACTACATAGAGAAACCCTGTCTCAAAAAAAAAAAGAAAAGGAAAGAAAAATATGAGATTAATACTGATAAAATATAAAGTTTTTTCAAAGCACTAAGAACATGTATGTAAAAATAATTCTGATAACCATGAAAATATATTCAACTCCCAAAATAGCCCAGTATATATAGCATTTAAAACAACAATGTACTGGTTTACGCATCTTTGAGGTAAGAGTTTTTAATTTTAAAATGTTAGTGATTGTTAAAAACAATGCAGGGAGGGGACACGAATGACTAACATATTTAAATGTGAACCACCATCACCTCTTAGAAAGTAGTTGGACAGCTTCTCCTCAAAACCCAGGTAAGCATACATTTTGAATTTGAATATATTTTGAATCCAGAACTCCACTTCTCCATATCTAACATCCAAAACCCTTAAGAAATATGAAGATAAATCAATATACTAGGATGAGTACAGCCTTGGTAGCAGGAAAGTGTAAATAATTAAGTTCTTGTAAAGAAACGTTTAAATAAATTGGAAGAAGGTTGAGGACATTATATAAAATGAAGTGCATATCATGATCCCTCTCTGGTTTTGAAAGCTTTATGTTTTTTCCATTGCTAGTATAGTGTGCAAATGCACACTATTATTGTGAAGATCAGAATTGATAACGGTGGTTACCGCTAGATGGGCAACTGGCATTAGAAACATGATGAGGCAGAGAATGTCTGTGCTTTATTCCATTACAAGCACTTATTTGAATTCTACATGATTGGATTCACTTACTACTTGGGTAATCAAAAGCCAAAAATATAATTAATCAAATGAAGCCTTCCTTTTCTCTTCTGAGCGACCCTACACTTTATGCAGTGTGACTCCGCTCCATCATCTCTGGCTAAGTGAGAAATGCAGTTACACTGGCTTCCTGTGGAAACACTAGGAAGTGGGATCTATATCTAGAATACAAAAGAAACTGAGCACATCTGCTCTTGGGGTTGTTTAAAAAAAAAACATGAGTTTCTAATCCATAATTTTTAGTGAAATAAGTATGCATCATTTTGCCACACTAATCTGAAAACAAAGGCTCTGGCCATACATTGCCAAATGTGTCTAGCACACAGTGTAGAAGAGCACGCATTTTCTGTAGCAGGTGTTTTACTCCCTGCCTCCCATCTTCCTGAGGTGAAATGTTCTGCTAATCTTTCTCTAGCAGCTCTCTTTCCCTCCATTCTTACTCTTCTGTGCCACATTAATATTTGATCACTTCAATTTAATGTCTGTGTCCATCTCTTACACCATGTATTGATTCCTCCATTCCTAAAAAAAAAATCATTCTAATGAAGGTCTTCTGTGATGTTTGCTGGGCAGATTACAGATTCTTCTAGCATGATTTTTCTGACATCAAGAAATTACTTTTCTTGGCTAAATATGTCACACTAAAAAAATCTGGGAATTAAATACAATCAATACACATAAAATCTCAAGAAGAAACAATATATTTCATTTATTGTATATCTTTAATCACCTAAAAAATTCATAACAGCTGCTACTGAAACTTATGGACAAATGATGCCAATTTAATGTATAATATGATCCATAGTCTCAAATGTCATCAAACAATGAGTGTTTGCCATTCTACCAACCTGCAACATCTTAAATGCAGACTGTCGTTTCCAAATCAGAAAAAAGTCTACGTAACACATAAAAAGATATGAATAAATTCCAAAAGGAATGGGCTTGTTGTAGAATCCTCAGCAATTAGTGAAGTAGGCTCTATTCCTGTGCCCCCTTCGATCATGCCACCCTTTCCTATGAATCTTACTTCATCACTCCAGAGATGAATCACAAGAGTACAGGTGGAGATCAACACTAACGTGTATTTCAGTTGTATCTCATACCAATAAACTGCTAGATGAAATTCATTCTTGCTCACATGTCTGCTCTGGAATATGACAGGGTGAGAAGGTAACACTGTCTCCTGCTTGGTTTCTCTTCAACACTAGCTCTGCTCCTCAATGAAGGGTCTCCATTATACACATGTGTGCTTCTATTTGTATGCTAAGCCTTTCTTCTGCACTGTGATCCAGAAGACATGGGTTTCTGCTATGCTATAACATAGGTACAGATGGGCACATACTATGTCACCTTCTGCCTTGGGAACAGAACCCTGAATAAAGCCCTGGGAGTAGTATCAGGAACATTGGACAAGGGCCCCATGTACTAAATGTATGGCTTAAATTTGCAAAGAACAGAAGGAGCCACTAGTGAACTTTGATAGAGTGTTATGAGGCCTTGCCTTAGGAAGGGAGGTAACTAGAATAGTACCCTAAGTAGAAATGTCACAGCATCCAACACCGAACACCTCCCTTAATTAAAACTGTGTGGTTGTTATTATGTTTTCACCACATACCAGAGGAAAAATTTAAAGGACTATTCAAAGAAAATTGAAATACAGATCTCTGTGAACTTGAGGCCAGCCTAGTCTACAGATTGAGTTCCAGGACAGCCAGGACTATTACACAGAGAAATTCTGATTCAAAAAAAAGGGAGAGAGACAGAGAGAGACAGAGAGAGAGAGAGAGAGAGAGAGAGAGAGAGAGAGAGAGAGAGAGAGGGAGAGAGAGAAACGAAGAAGAATTCAGTAGATAGGCAATTAAAAATCTGGGGAAACATTGTAGAAAATATTTGCTGAAATTCACCTCATGAAAGTCTTGAGTTACAGTGAGACTATACTAAGGTTATCTTGTTTAATAGAGCAACCCTTAGCCATATATCAGAATACATAGTAGCAAAAGTGTTCTCTGTTCAATAAAGGGTAACAGCAAAATTAGATACTGGCATGCACAAAAATGAAAGTCAACTGCATTATTAAGTTCTTAAAGTAAATAACCATATCATATAAAACTAAAAGATCAGATACTATGAAACTACTTTCATAGAAAAAGGGAAATAACATGTGGCATTGGTCCAGCCAATGAATTTTTGGATTTGACCCCAAAAGTTGAAGAAACTGAAGTGAAATCACAGGAATAAGATCATATCAAACTAAAAAGCTCCTTCACAGCAAAGGAAACGAAGAGCAGAGTGAAGGGTCAGCCTATGAAATGAGAGAAAATCCTCTTAAGCCATCATTTGCTAAGGCGGTGCTACTAAAAATATGTAATAATCTTGATTCCTTAAATATTATAGATAATAATCATGTTGTAGGTATTGAGTTCCTCAACAGCAATAAAATAATAACCTGACTGAAAACGAGTAAAAGAGCACCATAAAGATTTCTCAAAAGAAGCCATACATATTGCCAATAGACACATGAATAAAATGTCTGACATCACCAATCATTAAGGAGTGGCAAATTCAGACCACAATGAGATACTGCCTCGTACCTGTCAGAATGGCTATTACCAAAAAAAAAAAAAAGACAAAAGTCAGCAAGAATGTAAAAAGAAGTTATTGCATACTTTTGGAAGAAACGTATGTTAATAAACCTATTGTGGAAAAAAACTGTATTGTTTTCATCAAAAAATAAAAAGAACAAAAGAAAAAAGGGAGGGAGGGAGATTTGGAATAAAAAGGCTAAAGCCTGGGCTAGGCAAAGAATGAGCTAGTACCCTGGAAAGAGACATGTCAGATCACCTGGCTGGAAAGACTGAAGTCTACAATGATGGGTCAGTGGTGGGCAGGAGCGTGCCTTGGTCAGAACTGTTTGGCTATGCACAACGTTGACCATCTTCTTAAATCTAACCCTCATGCCGGGAACGTTAAAGATTGACTTGTGAGGTCACTGAATCTCTTTGTTCCTTTTTCCAGTGTGACCATGTTGAATTAATACACTTTTTCTGCCTTTCACTGCGTAAAAAGATATATTTATCATAAAAACTAACAATTGGACTTCTAGATATTGATCCAAATGACTCAAAATTAGTATGTTGAACAAATATCTGCATTCCTATATTAATGCAGCTATGTCTGTGACAGCCATGTTACAGAAACAGCATCTATCAATGGCCCCATGGATAAGGAAGATGTGGCACATATTTACAATGAAATACTGTGTAGCCTCTAAAAGGAAAAAAAA
>CABHPP010127251.1:0-12027 GCA_902168425.1 Peromyscus attwateri
GTGTGTGTGTGTGTGTGTGTGTGTGTGTGTGTGTGTGTGTGTGTTCAACCAACCATAGATGGTATTCCTCAGTAACCACCTACCTTGTTTTTTTTTTTTTTGAGGGTATCTTTCCTTGGGATCTGGAGCCCCAGGCATCAACTGTCTACCTTTCCTACACAGGTTACATGCGTACATCATCACACCTAGCCTTTTACTAAACTACACAGTGGCTGGGGACTGAACTCAGGTCCTTATGCCGACATGGCCAGCACTTTACTAACATATCTCCCCAGCCACCTCTGTCAGAAACTTCTCTCTTGAGCGACTTCTAGGGTGTAATAAACTTGTAGGAGGCATTTAGTCTGGCTTCAGGACCCACACACATTACTAGATGACTCAATTGCTGTTGAGATTTATTGAACATGGACCCCAGGTTCTTCTTTTAGTTAAACTGAACTTCAAGTCATATTTCCCTGGACCTCAAATGTTTCTCCTTTTTAAATTTAGGTCACATAGTGTCAAGTCCCAAAAGTCTCCCTTTGTCCCTGCTTCCCCTTGGGTATGCTGAAAATCTGTAGGTCACAGATAAAAGGTAGCTCCCTATACTTTTCTTGATGAGCAAAGAAAGCAATTTTAAGGCCTCAAGAAGTTCTGGGAAAGCTTTGGTGAAATGAATCAGAAAATTTGCTATAGAAGCTTCAGGAAGTCCCTTCTGTGGCTGGGGCCAAGCTTCCAACCTCTGATACACATCATGACCTCTTGTCTGGATTTGAGCAACCAATGGGAAACACATGGTGCTGTGTTCCATTTCAGGGATCTCCTCACTGGAGGAGAGGCAGGAGCCAGGCCGAGGTACAGTGTGCAGGACCAAGAACAGAAATGGGGAATTTGTGACCTTAGCTGTTCCAGTTCACTTACATCCTGTCTCTACTATGAATCTCCAGGAGACCCTGGCCAGTCACCACTGTAACCATGGCCTTGATCTTTCTCAGTAGCATGAGAGATTAGGGTTATTTTCAAAAGCTCATTTTTTGGAGTGGCACAATCACACTTTCACATTTAAAATACATTATCTCCTTGACATTTTTAATCTACACTTCCCGTTTTTAAGAAGTAAATTTGAAATGAGCACTTGATGTCATTGTTATAAGTGGAAAGCCAGCTTCCTTTGCTGAAAATAGAAGGAAAGAGTAACAATAAGCTACTGCAAGCAAAATCATGTTAATGAGATCTGGCTACTTTTGTTGACGTCATAGGGAAGGTCTGCGCTCCTCTTTCTGTTTGCCCACGAGAGCTCTAAAATCATCTCAGATGCCACAGGAGAACGTGTCCCCAGTTTTGGAAAACACGACATTCGAACAACTCTGCCGTCTTTTCCGGAGCTGCCATCTTGATTCAACCCTCAGGTCTCCTTCCCAGCTGCTCCTGACACTTTCCTGCAATAATTATAACACATGCAAAAACACAATTCCCTGGTCTGCAAGTGGACGCTTTAAATAACCTTTATTTTTTTCCACAGCCAGCCCACAGCACAAGAGACCAGCATTGTGTTTTGAGAGAGATAAAGGAACCTGTTTCCAAAATCCCCTCCTGCTGGCTGAGACAGATACCATGGTGGTTCCTGATAGGAAATCCCCTTCTGCCTCATGGAAAACCAGAGAAAGAAGCAGAGCAGCCCCAATGGAGGTGACCGGCCTCCACCCAGGCTCCCATAAGTGAAAATTTTCCATCAGCACAGACTAGAATCCTATTTGGATGCAGGAAGTTGCTGCTGTGCTTTCTACTATGGTTTGGATGTAGTTTATGCCCCAGAGCTCATGTAGTAGAAGCATGGCCCCAGAGTAATGGTGTGGAGAGGTGATGGGCCCTTTAAAATGTGGGGTGGAGGATCAGTAAATAGAGTTCCTGCAGTGCAAGTGTGAGGACCAGAATTTAGATCCCCAGAATCTGAACAAAGCCAGGCAGGCTTGAAGACATCCTGTCATCCCAGCACTTGGAAAACAGAGACAGAGAGTTCCCAGGGAAGCGGGCTAACAGTGAGGTCCAGGGTTAGTGAGAGGCCTACTTCAATAAATACAGTAGAGAGTGATGGCGAAGACATCTGACATCAACTTCTGGCCTCCGCACACATGTGGGCTCACAGACATGCCAACATGAATATACACAAGTACATATACCATGTACACATACACATACAAAAAAGAAAGCAAAAACAAACAAACAAAAAACCCCTAAGGCCTGATTTGGTCATGGGCTACCATGCTCAGTAGGAATTCATGTACATCCTAAGGGAGTGGGTTGTGTCTCTTGGATTGGATTAGTTGCTGAGAATGGGTTGTTACAAAACAAGGCCACCTCACAAAATGTTCAGCATCTTCCTTAGGCATCACCAACTGCTTTCCCACATGCCCCCACAACGTGATGCCATCTACCACACTAGGATGCAGCACAAGGCCCTCGTCAGAAGTCGCTGCCTAACTCTGGCCTTTTCAACCATCAAATCCATGAATGCCAGAAACCTCTCTTCCTTATAAAGAACCCACTTGTGTATTTTGTGATAGCAACATCAAATGGGCTAAGAGACTTTCTAAAATGTAGCAGATGATTATTTCTCTGGGAGTCTCACTACCAGAAAGATGAGAATCACAAAGTTGTTATTAAAGGAACTTGTATAAACATCTATCCTGGCATCCATGACCTCACCATAAAGAACATAGGAATGATATATCATAGAGGATGAGACCATCATCATCCACCTCATCTGGACCAGAGGGCCCAGGCAACAAGAGCCTGACCACATGACAAGACCAATTTGTTCATGCTGGTAATGGTGGTGATCCAGCTGTCTTCAAGCTAGTGCTGGTGAAAGAACACACACCTTTGCCTTTTGTTTATTTCTCCCCAAACTTCACCCTGAATTGCATGTGATACATAAGCACCACATATATGTTTTTTCTTCCATTTTCTGGGCATGTTTGCAGTTGGACACCTTTGCATTAGAAATGTTTATTGGAGCACATCAATCCCAGAACACACTGGGCAGCTGGCTCCTGTACTGAAGTCTGCTGGTGATACCTCATCCCACTTTATCCCCATCCAGCATTTCTCTTTCTCGTCACTTCCTTCTGTCACCTCCCTGCCCACACCAGATTGGACCTGTAGAACAGCAGACAGACTGTATGATTGGTCTTGAGCATCAGCAAGGGGTGCATGGTGGAGTCTAGCTCAGTTCTCAGTTAGACAGAGGAGGAGTAGATGTTATGAAAGAGAAAACCAACCATAACGACATGAAAAATAACTAACATCATCTCATACAAACATGTGACTTTTATAAAGATTCCCTGCAAATTTAAAATTCTTCATGATTTTTTTGTTTTGTTCTGGTATGAGAATTCCCTTAAGTGGTGTTTACAGGCATCTTAAAATTTCTCAAAGTTGATGTGGACTTTTCAGTTCCAATGGAAAGAGTACATAGTGTATCTGTTGAGTAATCTAAAATATTTCATCTATAAAATAAGAATTCCAGTTGGGGATAGAGCTCAGTTGGTA
Organism: Peromyscus attwateri; assembly: GCA_902168425.1. Lineage (NCBI taxonomy): Eukaryota > Metazoa > Chordata > Mammalia > Rodentia > Cricetidae > Peromyscus > Peromyscus attwateri. Next base: position 3,532 of record CABHPP010127251.1, read on the forward strand.
GAGTGCTTGCCTAGCATGCACAAAGTCCTGGCTGGGTTCAGTCCCCACCATCACATGAACCAGGCATGGTGACTTGTACTTGTACTCCTAGGAAGGTAAAGGTGGGAAGCTCATCATTCAAGGTCATCTTCAGGTACACAGAACATCTAAGGACAGCCTGACTTACATGATACTGAGTTGGTGCAGGGAGGAGGAAAAGGAGAAAACTGCTTTGGAAATAAGCCCCACGTTTTCCTTATCTGCTACAGGTAATAAATTACCCTCTACTTTTCTTGACTGTGTATAATTTTGATTTTGCATCCATTAAGAGGTATGAATCCATTGCTTTCAGTTACAAAAATCCCATTCTAACATCCATTAATCATGAACAGGACCATGTCTGAGAAACTATAACGGTTGCAAATACCCAGGTGCCCAATGGTGAGAATTAGAGCAAAATCTTTATTTCCAATGAAACAAGGCTCTTGAAATAATCTATGAATCTCAGAAGGAGGAAAGATGTCTGAGTCATGTGCCCCCCACCTCCTTTGCGTGTTCCCTCCCTCCCACCTATCCATCTCCTAAGGAGACCACATCCCCCTTGACCTGCTGAGTTAAAATGCAGCGTCCTGAGGCTTCCACACAAAGCCCTTATTTTAGCCTTCAGGCTACTGGGAGCAGGTAGGAATCACTTTCAAGGGCAGCTAGGTGCTCTTCAATCTGTTCCATTGCTGTTATGCAGGTCTTCTCAAAGCTGGCTGAATGACTTCTCAGTATCTCCCTGCTGCACACGTGGTAGGTCTTCTTGTCGTTCTTGTCTGGGCAGACTCGGGAGACTCACTTGTGCCTAGAACTGAGAACTGTCATACAGAGAAGACTCTTTGGTGTTGGGATAAGCTGAGTGAGCAAGACAAACTGTCCCCTTGCTGTGACTGCTCCCACACTAGTGGGAGTGACGAAGTCAATGAGGAACGGGAAGAAAAGCAGAGTGGGAGAGAGTTAAGGAAGGCCTTGTGGTAAAGAGCGACATGATGATTAACGGCTCTTATTAGAGGGGCTGACACTTATGCTGAGATCTGGGAGGTAAGAAGGAGCCTGGTGGTGAGGCCGGTTAAAACAGAGAACGGGAGGCATCAGGGAACACCCCACCCTCTCCCATCCTGATGACTTAGCTCACCCTCTGAGCTACCCTGGCTGAGAGTTCTCCAGATTGTCAGGCCTCCTGGCCTCTCCCCTATAAGACCAACCCAGAAGGGTGGGGCTGAAGGCTAGGCACAAACCCGCCCTGATAATCACCCTGGAAAGGAGGTTCATCTTTAAAAGCCCTCTGGATACCATTAATGATAGTAATTTCAGACTAGAATTTCAAGGAGCTTGAAGAAAGGATTAAGTAGCTTAAAGGCAGTGTAACCCCGTTCCCATCTACATACCACCAGAGATTCTTCTCAAAGTCACCGGTATTCTGCCTGGTCATCTTCTCTGAGAGACTGGATAGAAATAAAATACAAGGCAGCCCCAAATATCCAAAAAACTCCCAACTCCCCTAAGCCAACAATGCCCAATTGGTCTATAAAGCTATTAGATGCTTTAAGAACTAGCCGAGGGGCTGGAGATGTATAGTTCAGTTGATAGAGAGCTCACCTAGTGTAGGTGAGGCTCCGGGTTGGGTCCCCAGTACTGTATCGACTAGGCATGGTGGCACCTTAATCCCAGGACTTAAGAGGTGGCGGTGGGGAGCTCAAAGTCATCCTGGGCTACATGATGAGTTTGAGGCCAGCCTGGAACCACCTGGAGTCTCCAACACCCCAATGGCAGTATCAATTTGAAACTTTTATCTTAGTAACTTTGCCCAGCTCCAGCCATTGGGACTGTGTCCAGCTCCCCCATAGAGAGTTCTTCCTGAATCTCCAGGGCCTTGCACTCTTCTTGGCAGACCAGGTGGCTGTCTTTCATGGTAGTGGTGAGCTTTTGCTGAGGGAAGAAAAGTAAAGAAGTAGAGCAAAGGGACCGAGGGAGGAAGAGGAGGAGGAGGAGGAGGAAGAGAAGGAGGAAAGGGGTGAGCTCCTTGCCCCTCCCACACCGGCTCACCTCTCCGGACTGGGCAGCCCTTTCTGTCCTCATGTTTGGGAAAGCGCCTGACTCTTAGCTCTCCTTGGTCAGCCTGCCACAGAACAATTGTCTGTAATATCTCAGAAACTCCCCTTTCCTTCTAAGGATGTTCGGTCGGGGGAAGGAGGAGAGTGTGGGATTCAGAACTCATCTTGGGTGGGATGTGACGGGGAGGTGGAAAGCCCTGGGCTTGCAGGGAGAGATGAGGCAGGCTGGCCTGATAGCCAGATTCCCTGAACTGAGTACGAGGAACATGTGCCTCCCACGCTCCCAGCTCTTGGCCAACATTGTCCAGGCACCAGGGAAATCCTGGGCTTGACTCAAAGGCTTAGAAACAGCACGTTCTGCCCTGTTTCTAGCAAAAAGCTGAACAAGAGACCCACGGGCTTCTCAGTAGCCACAGGATTCTGAGAACTCTGACAAGCTTTCACCATCAGATGAGGCAAGAGGCCCACATGGCCTCGTGTTAGCCAGGGCAGCAAACAGCAGCACTAACACCTGACCTGAGCGGTTCGTGCAGGGGTGAGGCTCAGCCTGGCCCCTCAATGCCCAGTCCACACTCACCTCCTCCCAAACTCCAGAGGCTTCCTTCGGCTCAGATGATTACTAAGTCAGCCCATTCCTAGAAGCCCTTCCTCTGACTCAGCCCTCAGCTCTCAGAGGCACAGATTACTAAAGCAGGCCCCCTCCAGGCTATCTTCATGCTATATTTCACTTCCTCTGGCCTCCAGAAGGTGTTTGTCCGTTCACACTAAGTGATCACATTCGCCTCCTGGGGGCCCTCACTTGCCTTCACTACTTACTCCAACCTGCACCTCAATCCAGAATCATCCCTGAAAGAACAAATGTGACCAGACATCTCTGATTAAAAACCTTATTTGAGGGACAGCAAAACTTCTCAGTGGATAAAGCTGCTTACTGCCAATCCCAACAACCCGAGGTAGATCCCTACACAGGAGAGAAGCGACTCCTCCAAGTTGTTCTCAGACCTCCACATGAGCACTGTGTTACACACGTTCTGACACACACACATGCATGTGAAATGAATACTTGTAATACCAAAGTACTCTTAAGCCTCCCCTGAGCCTGCAGATACAGCTCAGTGACAGAGTATGTACTCAGCATGCAGGAGGTTCTGAGTTTTACCATGGCGTGAATCTAGACTCCCCACCAAAGCTAACGTTCTGAACCCCACCCAGTCTTCAATTTCTAGCATTATTTTGAAGGTTGTGGAGCCTTTAGGATTGTAAGGTCAGGCCTTTGGAGGTTCACACATCCCTGCTTCCCACCTGCAGTCTCTGCTTCCACATTCTGCCTTAGGCTCACGCCACAGGACGGAGTCTTCTCTTGTCTTCCGCTCCATAATGGGCTGCAGCCCTCTAAAAGTGTGAGCCCAAAGCCGTCCTTGATCACTGACGTTGTTTCTTTTGTGCATTTTGTCAGAAGGATGAGAAATGTGATGGATATGCTTCTTATTTACTCAGTCTATACATTTTATTACGTTTATTTATTTATTTGGGGTACACACTGTGGGGGGGTGCACCATAGTGCAGGTGTTGAGGTCCCAGGACAACCCGCAGGAGTCAGTTCTTTCCTTCCACCATATGGGCCCTAAGGATTGAACTCAGGTCTTCAGGCTTGGCAGCAAGCGCTGCACTCGCTGAACCGTCTCATTTCACAGCACGCGGAAGTGGCGGAGTATGCGCTGCTGTTCCACACACCACCCTCAGTCCTCTCTTTGCTTGTTTCCTCTTCATAAAGTCAAGGCAGTTATGATTCTTATCCCTTATTTCACACTTGAGTAAACTGAGGCACGTGAGTATCACTGACCTGCACAAGGCTACACAGCTGGTGAATGGCTCTATCAAGATTTCAGAATTCCCTATGTCTGACCGCCGGGACTCTCTGTAGTAGTTTCCACCCTGGGCCTCATCTCTTCAGTCCCGTAACCCCCTCAAAAGGGTTTGCTTTTATTCACACAGGACCCTGGAAGAATGCCCCTTGCCTGCTCAGAGCTGCCCCACCTCTAGTGCACAGGACTGGTGTCACCTTCTCCAAGTCTCTGCTGTCCGCTGAGCAGTCTTCCAGCCCCAGACTCTATGACCAGATGCCTGCCCACCCCCACCCCCGCCCCGTATGTGATCGTTCATAGCTACATCGTTCACAGCTACAAATCATCTCCACCTCTCTTCAAGGGCACAGGCCTGTGTAGTACCTTCCTCCAAGTCCCACAAGAATGTAGAGCACCCAGGAAATCACCTGTGGGGTGACTGAATAGGTGAATGAAGGTCACCAACACCTCCGCCACACTGTCATGATCTAAGGCTCCAATAATAAAGGAAGAGTCAATGCCCATTTAGGTAGAAAGTCTGCTGGGGTGTGAAGACAGAGCTCTGGGATTAGTAAAAACCGCCAGGCACAAACCTGTCTCCAGGTGGTGAGTGGGCATCGGCTACGGGCCACCAATACAACGCCCCCTGCTCCCAAAGTTGTATTTGGCCAACCCACAGGCCTCCCACTAGTGGAGATCTACGGAGCTGAATGCTTGCTCCATAGATTCTTTCCTCCCCCTTGGAGGCAACCTGCCCAGGGGACCGAAAGCGAGGCTGGGTGTGGGGGAGTGCCTAGTACAGTCAGAGTTTCCAGGGGCAAGTTAGAGCAGAGGTTCTCAATCTTGGCTTCTCAATCTTGGCTGAGCAAGCACCCGGGAGGTTAAAAAAGACAACCGCACCCAGGCCTCTCCCAAACCCACTGTTTGGGGGGGTCAGCACAGGAGTGGGCACATGGGTGGCAATTTCCAAAAGCTTCTGGGTGTTTCTGTGTACTCAGTACTGACAGGTCTTAAAACACTCCTGCTGTCCTCACAACATTAAGGCCGATGACATTTATACCGTTTTACAGATGAGTAAACTGAGGCACACAAGTCTCACAGACTTACTCAAAGTTGCCAGCTAGTGAATAGCTTCACCAGGATTTGAGAATTTCAGATTTCTTCCCCCGACCACCAAGACCGTCGTGATGCTGTAAGGTCAATGTAGCACAGTGGCGGGAGTCACTGGGAAAGCAGAGCTGAAATGGGAAGCAGGTGCTAATCCCCAGTGTAGAGGTTGGTGTGAGGCAGCAGCTGTACATCCCGGAGATAGTAAACACCTATAGATAAGCAATAACTTGCTTGCAGAAGTGGCCTTTGGACCCTTTCCCAGATCATTGTCAAGACAGAGAGAAACCTAGGGAGGGGCAAGGTGAGGTCATCTGTGGGCTGAGCAGGGTGGAGACCTCAGAAAAGACTCCATCTTCGTCCCCTACAGGACAACAGAGTCTGCTCTTAGCGAATGGAGGGTTATGACAGCCACATTTAATGGCCTTACAATTTCAGAGGAAATGAAGAAAATATTTTGTTTAGGTTGTTTCTGAGAATCTGGAACGTCTACTGGGGGTGAGGGGCTGGAGCGATTGTGTTAGACTGTGTGATGCTCTTCCAGAGGAGCGCAAGTGAATTCCCAACACCCACAGAGGCCTATAACTCCAACTTCAGGGGATCCATCATCCTCTTCCGGCCCCCACAGGCACCTGCACACATGCACACACACACACACACACACACACACACACAAATAAATAAATAAATAAATAAATAAATAAATAAATAAAATATTTAAAAATAATAATTCAGAGGCTGGAGAGATATCTCAGTAGTTAACAGTGTTTGCTGCCCAAGTGTGAAGACCAGAGGTCAGACTCCAGCATCAACACAAAACTTGAACATCATCCCCCCTCATGCCTATAACCTTAGCATTGAGGGCAGTGGAGACATGATCACTGGGGCTCGCTGGCTGCCAGCTTAGCTAACGAAAGAAAGCTCCACATTCAGGGAGGGACTCTGCCTCAGAGGGACAAGATGGAAAATGATAGATGGGGATTTCTGATCCCCTCCTCTGGCCTCTGCAGGAGTTCACAGGTACTCACACACATTCACAGAAATGCACATATATGACAAACACAAGTATCATGTGTATGCCTATACACACACAAAGAATCGCCGGGGTGGTGGGGTGAACACCACAGCCTGAAATTCTATAAACAGGTCCAAGTAGTCCAATCTGTATGATCTATTATGTGTGTTTGTAGTTCACGTGTATTTATCGGGAGAGTGTCCCAGTGTCACAGCACGTGCGTGGAGGACAGAGGACGACAGAGGAGCCTGTTCTCCCACCTCTCTGTGGATGCCATGGCTCTAACTCAGCTTGTCAGCATCTCCACCACTGAGCCATCTGGCTGGCCCTCCCTCTCTTTTATATTTTCTTAGATACTCCCTCTGTGTAGTCTTAGGCTGATCTCAGATTCTCAGTCCTCCTGCCTCAACTACCAGCGTGCTGGAATTCAGGCTTGCACAACCACATCCTGCCGGCTTGACGTCTGAATCTTATCTGTCCCACACAGTGGAGAATCTCCACATTTCTAAACCCAGGAGTGACTTGCTGGAAATGGAGACTTACACAAGGATGAGAGCCATGGTTCCCAGAGAGTAGAGTATAAGAAAGAAGCTCCTCTCTCTGGTCTCGCCTCAAATTCTCCTTCTTGTTGAGTATGGCTGTGTCATCATCCCTTTTAACCTTGACAAGATTCTGAAAACCATCCCTATCAGACTAGAGAGCATGCCAATGGGTACTGGAGCCCAGGGAGACCTGCGGTAACAGTACATGTACTGAGAAGGCTATGCTTTATGGCAAGCATGCTGGAGAGCTCATGATCTAGGTTAGGCTTGAGGAGCTTTCTTACTTGGAGGAACCAGGAATTATGATACAGGTACACCTGGCTAAGAAGTGTGCAAAGAACAAAGAGAGTCCATTCAGAAAGGTCTCACTCAGGACCGAATGTGTGCCAGACGCAGCTTGGAAAGGCTGCCAGGAGGAGATGTGAGACAGGGACTTTGAATGGGGATTGAGTCACCAGACCTGTCAAGAATAGATGTAGACACTAGGGGTATAGCCCAGTTAGTTGGTAGAGTGCTTGCCTAGCATGCACAAAACCCTGGGTTCATCTCAACACTGCATAAACTCGGTGTGGTGTAGCACACCTATAGTCCTAGCCTTTGGGAGGCAGAGGCAAGAGGATTAACTTAAACTACATTAGAAACCAGCTTGGACTATATAACACCCTGAAAGTGGGGAGGGGAATAAACGTAAAAATGAGGACTAAATAATTATGGGGTAAACCAATGAAAACAGCACACATAGAGTCCAAAACATGCAGAATCATTCATCTCAAATCAGTTTACTAATTGGTGACTTGGAAGATTTGGGGAAATGTTTTCAGTTTAATTAGTTTCGATTTCTTCACAGCTGTTTCACCAGAGACAATTCCAGGAGAATGCTCAGGTCAGTTCTGCTCAGCTAAATGTCAGTGGTGCATGTGTGATTCCTATCTCAGACACTGAGAACCTACCAAATAATTAAAATGCATGAAAAATGCCTACTGACCAAGGAGGTTAAAAAAAAAAAACCTGCAAATTAAGAGAAGCACTAAGAACTGGGTAGGCTGGTACATGCCTGTAATTCCAGCATTCAGAAGTCAAAGGCAGGAAGATTGCAAGTCAGTTGAAATGAACCAGCAGCTCTCCTTTGCCCAAATCATAGATCCAAAGTATAAAAACAAATAAAAACCCAGAGAACTTTAATTTCATTTGGGTTGTGCTACAATAGTTATGTGAGTTGACTACAGTTAAAATAATTTACTAAGCTCAATCCAAAAATCTAACCTGAATAAATAAAACTCCAAAGAAATTTACAAACACTGTCAAAATTACTCATCTAAGATACTCATTCCTTTGTATCTTTTTTTTTCCAAGACATGGTTTCCAGCCCTGGCTGTCCTGGAACTCTTTGTAGACCAGGCTGGTCTCAAACTCGAAGATCCACCTGCCTCTGCCTCCCAAGTGGTGGGATTAAAGGAGTGTGCCACCACTGCCTAATTTAGGATGTTATTTTTATGGCCTTGAAGTCACTGTGTAGCGGAGGCTTACCTCAAACTTCTGATTCTTCTCCCTCCACTTTCTGAGTGCTGGGATAACCAGTGTGAACTGAGCCTTACCCCTCCAAGGCTCCAGCTGCAAGGACACAGCCTTGATGTGGCCACCAGGCCTCTCTAGTGCCAGACAGAGGGCTGGAGGAGGCTGGGGCTCTGCGAATTCAAATTAACTCCTAGGAAATGATCCATGTGAGCTGGATGGTGATGATACACACCTTTGATCCCAACACTCAGGAGCCAGAAGCAGGAGGATCTCTGTGAGTTCAAGGCAAGCTTGATCAACAAAACGAGTTCCAAGACAGCCAGTGCCACACAAAGAAACCCTGTCTTGGAAAAAAATGAAGAGAGAGAGAGAGAGAGAGAGAGAGAGAGAGAGAGAGA
>CABHPP010127253.1:0-22801 GCA_902168425.1 Peromyscus attwateri
GCTTGCACAGGGAGGTGGCTTGCACAGGGAGGTGGCTTGCACAGGGAAGAAGTGGCTTGCACAGGGAGGTGGCTTGCACAGGGAAGTGACTTGCACAGGGAAGTAAGTGGCATGCACAGGAGTGGTGTTTTTTGAGTTGAGCTGTGAATACTAACACAGATCTCACAAAATTCTCTTGCAAAATGACTTGCTTGCTTATGCTTTGTTTTCTTCCTCTTTCTGGAGCCTTTGCTGGGACAAGCTCTCAGTCTGTTTCCTTTGCTGTCTTACCCTGTCAGCAGTTCTGTACACAGGATTAAAGGGATACCGCCATTTCCAAAAACAGAAGTTCAAGAGCTTTACTGCCCAGCAGAAGGAAGTCAAATATTAGGTATTCTGTTCTTTGGGATATAGATTTTCAGTGGCCCACTTTGGGACTTTGTGTGTAGGAAATAAAAATGGTTACAAATTATCTTTGTATAAAATTCTGTTGTAGTACATTGGTGCTTCACATGAACAGTCTTTTGGAAAGAATTTCATATAAGGTAGATTGTCTGTTGTCTTCTAACCAAATGGAAAGGAGAGTGATGGTGAACTTTGTCTCCACAGTCACTGAGTTCATTCTCTTTCTTCCTCTCTCCTTATCCTGAGAAGCAAACCTAGAGTCTTTATGTGGTGTACAAGCGCTGCACCTCCACTGCCTTCTCAACCTCATACTTTGCATGTCTGCGTTGTAGTGATAATGGGGAATTGCATTCTTTTCCAGTGTTGGGCCAACCTTGTATTGATCTTACTAGTTCCCTTCTTAATTAGTGAATCCAACAAAACATTTTATGCTTGTTCATTTTATATTCATCTACAAAGAATAAGCATTTTACCTTCATGAAAATTAGGCTTTAAAAAGGTTAGTAACCCCATTACTTTATATATTCAATATAAGGCCAGTCAAAAATGTATTATACCATGTCTCTTACTTTATTATTTTCTCTAAGTAATTGCTGAATTAGGTTTACTAATATTTTCTTTAGGTAATTTATGTCTAGGAAAAAATGTTTGAACAGGAAAAATATTACAATCCTAGAGAACAGACCTAGGGCTTTTAGGATTTTAGGATACCACACCACTCTGACACTGAGATATATCCCCAGACCCCAAGTCTTTTTATTATTTGTTGTTGTTGTTGTTGTTGTTTTTTTTTTTTTTTTTTTGAGATAGTGTTTCTCTGTGTAGCCCTGGCTGTCCTTGAACTCACTCTGTAGACCAGACTGGCCTCAAACTCATAGAGATCCACCTGCCTGTCTCCTGAGTGCAGGGACTAAAGGTGTACATCACCACCCAGCCACCTCGAGTCTTTTTAAATTCATAATTTTCATAAGAATTCTGAAGCTGTTTGGCTTTTGTTCTTTTCTTTTTAATATTATTTTTAACTTTTTAAAAGATTAATTTATTTTTTGTGAATGAATGTTTTGCTGGTATGTATGCCTGTGAACCACACATATGCCAGGTATCTATGAAGGTCAGAAGAGGATGTTAAGTGGATGTGAGCCACCATGTAGGTACTGGGAGTCAAAACCAGGTCCTCTGTAGGAGCAACAAGTGCTCTAAATCGCCAAGCTATCTCTCCAACCCCTTGTTCTTATTCTTGAGTCATTATTTAAACTGTATGTTGTCACTTGGGAGAGCAGCCCCTGCACCTCGACTGGGCAGCACAGTAGAGCTGACCCTGTAGGCGGAGGTGTGGGTGAGCCAGCCCCAAAGTTGTGAGCATGGGAACCAGACCAATGATTCTTTGTGATAAACGCCTACACGTAAAAATGTGTGAATAAAGGGGTTTTCTGAGTGACTCTCTCTGTCACACTGCAGCTTCCATGATGAGATTTTCCCCTTCTTCCCTTTTTTTTTCTCTTAAACTTTCTTTTGTTTTATTTGGGGGGCAGGGCGCAGGGGGAAGGGGGACGGGGACGGGTGGGATTAGGAGGCATGATGTGAAAGACACAAAGAAAAAATAAAAATAAATAAACAAACTGCATGTTGTCTACTACATTTAAAATAATGTACACTCATGGTTCTTTCCCATGCTCCAATAGCCTTTAACCTTAAATACTCACTTCTGGCATAGTGCTGTAGAGTGATCAAAAGCCATGAAATACTGATATTCCCAGGCCAACACAGTGGAGCATTAAGTGCTGCTGCTTAGACGCTCTTCTTTTGTAACATTGGGGTGATCACTGACACCTCAAAATGCAGTTTATATTGCCTCTTTCCTTTCCTAAAGAACAGCAGAGCAAAATCTCCAACTGTGGCCGCTCTCACCCCACCCTGTGAGCCTTAGCTCTGGGTGGGATGGGACTTAGGCCTTCACACTGTGCTGCCAACATTCTGTAGGTAGAAAATCCAGAGCTTGCCATGGAAGCTCCCCTTCAGCCCTCACATCACTCAGTAGCAAATGTAAGGTTGTCTTAATTGAGGAGCTTGTTAACTTGAGTTGCTGCTATAGGAATTTGGTTTTGTTTTGATGTTTTGTTTAATTTCATGTGTATGTGATTCTGGTGCTGGGACTCCATGAACATTGGCCTTCATCAGTGGTGTTCATTACAAATGACTCTTCCGATCACCCTCAGGTTCAAGAAAGAAACCCTACCTGATAGTCACTTGGAAGCCTTCTAGTTGGGACTGGGATCGAACCTCGCACATGTTAAGCCTGTGCATGAACACTCAACTACCTCAACGCCCTGGTTTGTTTGCGTTTTCATTCCTGACTGTGTGAAGCAGTAAGCTAGCAAGTCCTTCGGAACTTATTTGAATAGAGTTCCTGTGCACTAGAAATTATTTCCCTACTATTTTATATCTAGGACCTTGGTTTTTTTAGATATTTGTACTGATGACACACGCTTTTTAGTTGAGCACTTTGAAGGGATTTTACGTTGTGAGAAGGTAACCAACAAGCAACTAGAAGATGGGAGATATGTTTGGATGGATGCTGATAAAACTCAGCACTTCACATCCAGTTATCTCAACCATCCGGAAAAGATGAGTTGTACATAGGTGTTGGGCTTGGGTTTTATACTCCATCCCTGGCTCGGAGGGTCAGGGTAGATACTTAAACAACTAGAAAAATTAATACATGAACAACCTGGAAATGGCAAGTGATTTCTTGGCACACCGGAGAAGGGAAATGATAGCAAACACCCTGGCAATTAAGTGGCCAAATTGTGTCTGGAAGTTTGGCAAACAGACAAGTAATTCAGTCCATAGACAGTAAAGGTTTGAGAATTAGAGAAACCTCCAAGGACTAATTTACTTTGTTTGTCAAAGAGCTGATATATTCAAGAGTGAATTCACGAAAGAATCAAGAAGCTTGAAGGCAATCAGTGGTCTCAGAAGACTCACAGTGTGGGTTTTTACTCTTTGTTTATGTTTTATAAGAACACTTTTCCTAGACCTTTTTCAATGTAGAGCTGACTCCTTGACAGACAGACGTGAGTACCGCTGTCTTCTGTGCCCCGAGCAGCCAGGACCTAGTTAAAGTCAGATGGTGTTGTGCAGCTCCTGCTCTCCAGCCAGGGTTCAAACAAGTGTCATAGAATCATCTTAGTTTCGGGGTTGTCAGTAGTGTTAATACAGCTGTTAATTAGGTGTATATGTAGAGACTCATCAGGCTATGTGTACACTTCACAGAGGGTAAGTTATATTTCAGTGTTAAAAAGCTTTATTTAGGAGCAGTGGTCAGGGTTTAGTTTAGTGTGTTCTGTGATTTCGGGGGCAACCTAGTTTGTATTATATAGGAAGGATGCTATTTAAAGCTTTCCTCAAGGAAAGAAGCACATGGCGACTTAAAACAAAGGGTATATTTTTTAAATGTACCTTCAAATCACTGTGTAGATTGTGTGGCACAATTGAAGTCACAGTGGCTAAAAAGGATTATGGTGTAGGCATGATTCTCAGCGCTTACTTCAAAGCAGAAATGGAATGTTCATTAATCTTGTTCTTTGATGGCAATGGTAGCTTTTTTGTTGCTGTCCGTTTACCTTGGCCTGAGTGCTGGCAATTAAATGGCACAGTGAAGATTACTGGAAAACATTAACTGGTTATTGTTAGTTGACAGCGTGCTAAGGTTGATGGGAAGTAGAGTTGATAAATAACTTCATCTGTGCATTGATTTGCAATCTGCTGAGTTTCAGAGGTGAATCTCATCATGGGAACTATTCATTATTTACAGTTGAAGCTTCTTGTTTCATCCATTTGAAAAAACATGTAACATTAAACATAGCTGTGATACACCTCTGTTGAAATTTTGTTTTCAGTGTGCCACAGTAAGTTTGCTTCTGGCTTTTGTTTTGTTTTGTTTTGTTTAATTTTATGTTTTTGGATATTATATAAAGATGACATTTCATGTCTCAGAAAAGGGCCTATAATTTCTTCTATTGCATTTAGTTCATTTATAGTTTAATCCAGAATGGACTTTATATTTTTAATAGGTATACTTTCAGATAAGCATCCTTGAACATTTGTAGTGCTTAATGTGAAGCTTCTATTCGTTTCTAAGAAGGGCATTCTGTGTATCCTTGCCTAGAAGCACCTGCTGCTTGGATTTTGTACTGAATTGTCTGGTGTCATTCATTAACTCTGAACTCTTCCCAACATGGTAGTGAGAGAGAACTGGGTCAAACAACAGTCCACAAAAGATAAAAAGAGGTTGGTTCTGAGAAATTTGGGCAGTTGAACCAAGTAGAAGTTTCTAGAAATCTAGCCAGATTCCTAAATAGTAGTCACATTCTTTCAGGCCAACATACAAGCCCCAAGTTTTTATTTTCATTTTCATTAACTCATTGTGAGGGGGACTTTATGATACTGAGCCAAGGGCTAAGGATATTGGTCATCAGGAGAGCACTTACTTAGCATTCCAGAGTCATAGGATGAGATCTTCAACACACACACAATGTTGAATTTTTAGAGGGTTTTTTTTCTTTTGATTGGATGGTGCTTTATTTAATTCAGTCATTAATGGATTTTTTAAAGTTTTGTTTTTATTTATGTATATGTGTCTGTATGAGTGTGTGTGTGTGTGTGTGTGTGTGTGTGTTTGTGTCCCCATAGAGACCAGAAGTGTACATTGGTTGCCCTGGAGCTGGAGTTATAGCCAGTTGTGAACCACACAAAATGAGTGCTGGAAACAAAACTTGAGTCCTCTGGAAGAGCAGCTCTGAACTGCTGAGCAACCTCTGCAGCCCCCAAGTCAGTCAGGCTGGTGTGAGTTCCAAGGACATGCATAGTACTTTGCACAAGTAGGGTAATAATGCAGTATAAAGTCATTCCTGGGGCTTTAAACATGACTGGATTTAACCAACAAATTCTCAATAGAAAAATTAGATTGTCTAATTAATTGTAATTTAATTACAATATTGCTTTATTATTTAATTACTTGATTAATATTAATTAATAATGTTATTGCAATAGTAATGCTATTTAAGTCCAAATTACTTGTAATTCCAGACTTAGCATAGCTAGAATATGTAGAATCTTTGTGGCCTAAGTAATTGAGGCCATTTGGCAAGACATGTCAGACCACTGTGATGTTAGGACACTGGCAGAGTTGATAGGCTGTCCGTGTTTCCCAGAGTTTCTCTTCCAGAGATTTTGATTGTGTCAGGCCGAAGTCAGACCGCAGGCTCTACTTTCTAAAGGGACAACTTAAGTGAGTCTTGTCATACAAGTGTGGAGACAGGTAAGGTGAAGGAGGAAATGAGGGACTCTGTCAAAACTTCATTTAAGAGACCTATGGGAAGTCCAGAGAGACAACGAATTCAGAGAAGTAGACAAGATCTCTGTGAGATGAAAGGGCCACACAGAGTCATGAGAAAAGCCTGCAGTTTCCACGTTAGGACAGTTGCGTGGACAAAACTTTTTCCCGGATTTCATTTTATTTCTTACGTTCCAGTCCAAACCTGTTCCACCTTAGGGAGGGTGTTCCTGATCATTCATGTGGAAAGCAGGCAGGGAGCCATGAGTGAGGAGGAAGCTTTTGAAATAGCTCCTGGTGTCCACTTGGCAGATGCAGGGGAAAGTGTCCAAGTCGAAAGGGAGCTGGCAGGAGTGCCCAAGGCAGGGTACAGGAAGCAGTTCAATAGCACGTTGTTTCATGGTCAAGATCAAGGGACATGAAGAAAGAATTGTGGAAATGAGCAGATAGCAGGGATATCATAACTGTGTGTCGCATCTTCTAGGATCAAGGAGGTCAGTGGTGCACATAAACTCTTGATCTCATGGTACCCTCATCTTGATGGTGTTACTTCCATTCCAGGGCTGAAGACCTAGTGTTGAGAAGGGGTGCCTCTGTCATAGAGATGAGCTAGAGAGAGGGCTTGAGTGGACGGGTTTTCTGACCTGTGGGTGTTGAGCGGATGGAGAAGAAAAGGGCTGCCTTGATGCTGAGCTGAGGAGGAGAGTAGATTTCAGCACCCAAGGAAGAAGCTGTGGGACCAGGAGGAATGGAGGGAGAGGGCTTTGAACTGCACACGGAGAAAGCACATGTGACATGCCCAGCACAAGAGATGGCAGCACAACCTTTAGAAGGAACTTGTACCTCTTTAAGACGATGTGCAGATGTAATGCAGATCACAGCCACTTCAAACACGTTTTCTGTGGAAAGCATCAGTATTTTTAAGTCTGTGGGGGCGGGAGTGTGTGCAGTGGTGAACCTTTTTTTTTACCGTAGTTTCCCTGAGATTTTGGCCTGTGGGCTTTCTCCTTCACGGTGATAGCAGGGCAACGAGGAGCGCGGTGGGGTCTGGAGAGCCCCGGACTGTGCTTCAGCATCATCCACTTAGACGCCCATGTCTCTCAGCATCACATGACACTCGGTCCCTTACAGATGTCCTTCTTCACAATCATCACCTGGTGAAGAAGCCTAAATGGGGGTTCAAGCTTATAGTACCAGTTAATTGATCATCTAAAGGAAACTAGTATTCTTCACCTATATACCTTTTTTGTTTTCTTTTCTTTTGTTTTGTTTTGTTTTTTCGAGACAGGGTTTCTCTGTGTAGTTTTGGTGCTTGTCCTGGATCTCGCTCTGTAACCCAGGCTGGCCTCAAACTCACAGAGATCCGCCTGGCTCTGCTTCCCTTGTGCTGGGATTAAAGGCGTGCGCCACTGCTGCCCACCCTCACCTATACACTTTAAAAAAATATTTAAGCTGGACTTGATGGTGGACAGCTTTAACCATAGCACTTGAGGCAGAGACCTGTGAAACCCTAAGTTCAAGGCCAGCCTGGTCTACACAGCAAGTTCCAAGACAGCCAGGGCTACAGAGAGACCTTCTTGAAACGCCCCACCCCCAAAAATCATTTATGTGTATGTGTGAGTACATGCCATGTGTGTGGTTACAGAGACCAGGGGAGAGTGTCAGGTTCCTTGGAGCTGGAGTTACACGCCATTGTGAGCTGCCTGATGGGTTCTGGGGACAGAATTCAGGTTCTTTGAAAGAGCATCAAGAACCTCTCTCCTGTGCACTTCGGGTAGTTGAGAATTTCGATAATCAGAGAATTCAGAGCATGTTTGAGGAAATAATACTAAATATAGTATTATAGTATTGAGCATTGCTGTCTTGATGTAGGTAATTTTTATTTGCTCTGTGTGTGTGTGTGTGTGTGTGTGTGTGTGTGTGCGCGTGTGCGTGCGTGCGTGCATGTGTGTGTATGTGTGTGTGTAAGTCACAAAATTTTCTATACAAGACATAAAATAATTGACAATTGTCCTGTGATTCAGGTGAGAGTCCTCTCCGTTATTATCATTTCCCTCTTTCTTGTCTCTATCTGTTACAATTGATTGACTTTCTTTCTTGGTCCTTCCTCCCTCCCATCCTCCTAACTCCTCTCCCCTGCTTTTCCTTTTCCACACAGTGGGGTTGGCCAGAGGCCTCAGAGACAGCTCCTTTCAGAGCAGAGCTACCTTGTCCTGTGGTATCTGTTCTTGCTGGGTGGGTAGAGAAGCCATACTTTGTCTCTGCCACCATGTCTAGTCCTGAAAGGTCTCAGTCCACTGCCTGGCTCTTTGTGGTATCACATGACCTGACCACTCAGAACATGGCTGCCTGGTGAATGGACAACAGACATGGGGGTGCCCTTCCTAGGCTGGGAGGAAGCAGTCAGGCTTTGTTTTCATATGTGGGAGAGGGAGTATAGTGTTGGAACTGTGGAGCATTGGCGAAGGAGTTTGAGAGGCTTCAGTCACCTCAGATACCTCCATCACCCCTGGGTCTGTGACGCAGAGCTTCATGGCCATGTCCCCTGTGGCAGAGCTCAGTCACCTCTTGTCCTTCCTGCTCTCGTCCATCCTGCACAGCCTTTTTGGTTTCCTGTAGTTTCCCTGGGGAGGCTGTCACTCAGGCACTCTATTGTGAGCTGGCCAGGAGTATTTTATAATTAAAAACAATGTGAGAAAGTACACATAAAATTTGTGGTCACATCAGTTGTATTCAGTATATTTATACTGTTGTGCAGCCAGTCTTCAGAACATTTTTAACTTGCAGACTTAAAACTCTGTACCCGTTAAACAGCTCCCTGTTTCTCCCCCCCCTCAGCCTGGCATGTACCATTCTACTTCGTGTTACTATGAGTTGACCACATTTGAATACTTCATATGAATGAAATCAGGGTGCATTAGAGGTGTGCATGCATGTGTGTGCATGCGTGTGTGTGTGTGTGTGTGTGTGTGTGTGTGTGTGTAACTGATTGACTTCACCATTCATGGTGCTATAAATTCATGTATGTTGTAAATCAGAAATACAGAAAATTTAGCTAAGACAAAAGAACAAAAACAAAACTCCAAACTTCTAACAACCATACTTCTTAAAGCACCTGAGGGATGACCATTATTATATAACTGCCATACATGTGACGGGGGCTATGATAAGATGGTTGATGAAAAGCACACTGTCTTGGAAAGTTACCAGAGTCCACTATGGAAAGCCCTGCCAAGGAGCAATCCTAGGAAGGGCAGAAAGTCCCAGGGCCGACTCAGAACACCTGCTGAGGAGAACAGACAGGTATAAGTAGCAACAGGGTCCGTGCCTGGGGTGGCCAGGTTCTCTCTGTGCCTATTTCAAGGGGAGTCATAAATTGCCCAGAAAAATTAAAACTGCATGCCATTCGTTGATCAGGGGGACAGTTGTTAAAGCATAATCACCAAGCACTTTTCACATCCGGTGCGTTTTAGACCTCATTTTACCCCATGACATGCGTTGTCTTACCAAGGCCATTTTACAGGGGGCATTAGAGGTGTGTGTGTGTGTGTGTGTGTGTGTGTGTGTGTGTGTGTGTGTGTAAAGTAAAGCTCAAAGAGGTTGCAGTCTTCTTAGTCACCAGCCTGGCCTTGCCTGGAGCCTGTGATTTGACAGGTCACCAAAGCCTTTCACCTCGGTGCTCCCTCCGTTTTTGGCCTGGATACTTCCTAGTTATGAAAGGGTGTACTGTGTCTTGTAAAGCATTTTACCAGCATTCCTGGTCTGGACCTCTAGGTTCTGGTAGTTTTAAGTTGTGACAACCAGGAATGCCATAGGTATTGCCAGATGTTCCAGGGGTAACATCATGGCATAGTTAGGACCACTGATCCAAAGCCAAAAGCTTCTCAGTATGAATCTGATGGGAACCAAGAAGGATGTCTTCTTGTCCCATTGCAGTCTGTCCCAATAATGGCTGAGAGGGCTCCATCCATTCTAACTTCAAACCTTTCCCAAGTTGGTCCTCAGAGCCTCCTCCGGCAGTACGGTGATGGGAGGCCGAACAGCTGATGCTTGGGAGGGTGGTTCCTTCTCAGTAGTCCTCGCTCTGTTAGCTGATTGTTCAACAAATGAGGCCAAGAGAGTAGCTTCAGAAGTTGAAGCAGGTTTAGAGGGAAGACTGCAAACTTCCTCACAGTGGATCTGAGGTAAACGACGTGACTTCTCAACAAGCCAGGGAGACGGGCTGGTTGCCCTTCACGAAGCATAGTCCATCTGAGGACTCACCTCCTCTCCCGTTTGCAGCCGCTTTGTTCTACTTTTGTTTTGTTTGGGGTTTTTGTTTTCGTTTTTGTTTTTTTAGACAGTCCCTTGCTGTGTAGCACAGGTTGGCACTGAATTCATGGCAGCCCTTTTGCCTGAGATTACAGATGTATACCACAATTAAGTTAACCTTGTGAGTACTGATTGGAAATTGCCTTACATTTAAAAATCAAATGGACAAACTTTCTACTCTAGGTTGATTCTGTTGGACATGGTTTACATAAAAGGATAAATAGTAATCGAGGCAACATTTGTTAGGTGCCAAATGAGTGGTTCAGATAATAAATTATATGGGACAAAAGGATGAGGAGATGAGCGTGACCCAGTGTTGTTAGAGAGAACTTCATAGAGGGAGTTGGTGAACTGAGCCTTAACGAACAAGTAGAAAGATAGGAAGTTCTTATCAGAGTCTCACTTTGATTAACTCATGCACAGTACCACTTAGGTGGTTATTGCAATACCATCTGGGTCTCATTATCACAGAATATGCCTAGGAATGATTGAAATCCATTTACAAGCTCATGCATGCTGATCATCCGGAGTCCATCGTCATCTCGGCCAAATTTGATAACTTGAAATCAAAGGAGGCTTGCAAGGATCCTTTTCGCTGGCTCTTTCCTGCAGTAAGATCTCACAGACTCACCATTCTCTGAAGTGTTCTCAAAGGAAACTGGGCTCGGGATTTGGAGAGAACTTCCTGTGGCCTGCCTGTATGCCTTTAAGATGGTGCACAGGCTTGGTGGGGTTGTGGAGGCCAAGTTATCACTAAAAGGGCTCCAGGGCCACCTGAAACATGGCCCCGTTTTTGCACAGGCTCCAGCCATTGGCTAGAACTGTCAGAATTCCCAAAAATGAATGCCACAGATGTTCCCTCTGCTGGAGGGGCTGAGTGGCAAAGGAACAAACAGACTCGGGGAGGGTGACAGGGAAGCCGCCCACATCTCCATTCCTAGGGACTTAGAGCAATCATACTTTTCCTTCCTCCATGTGAAAATATAAACAGTCACTTTATAAACAGTTGTCACTTTTTGACTTTTAAAGATTCAGCCTCTCCCTTTTGTTTACTTCGATGACCTTTGAAATAAGCTACAACTGACAGCATGTAAAAAAAGAAATTCCATCTTCAGTTTTCAGAAAGAGGAGTCTGTCTGTTACCACAGGCCATGGACTCCAGCAGCCTCCAGAGCTCTGGCTCTGGCCCAGGTGCAGGCTTGAAGGGCCTTAGGGAATTCCTAAGGCACTTTGTCCAAGTTCCTAACTGGGTGGCTTGGATAATATTCACTAATCAGCCCGAAGACCAGATGCTAAGTGCCAAACTGTTTTCTCCGATTCAGACTCTTTGTACAAGGGAAATATTATAGCTGCTTTGAAACCCAGAAAGTTGTCTATCAACATCACGGCTGTACGTTTCTGTTAGCCTTGCCGGCCAAAAGACAGTGCTGGACATGTCACCGAAGTGCTCAAGAGTGCTGCTGCCCACCTCCCACTTGGTGCCTTTCCCTGGCCTGCTCTTCAGGGACCACTAGGTGTAAAACTAAAAAGTTGAGGCCGGGCGGTGGTGGTGCACGCCTTTAATCCCAGCACTTGGGAGGCAGAGGCAGGCGGATCTTTGTGAGTTCAAGTCCAGCCTGGTCTACAGAGTGAGATCCAGGACAGGCGCCAAAGCTACACAGAGAAACCCTGTCTCAAAAAAACAAAAAACAAAACAAAACAAAAACAAAAAACTAAAAAGTTGAAGGGTAAGTCCAGGAGCCAGGTAAAGTGCACACTTGCCACCCCAGTACTCAGGATCCTAAGGCAGGTGGATCTCAAGTTCAAGTCAGCCTGGCTACATAGTAAGCTTGAGCCATCTGGAAGAAGACAGAAGATGAAGAGGAGGAGGAGGGTCCCACTGCTGTAGAATGAGAATGTCTGAAGAACCTCCCATTCTGAGTCTCTGAGATGTTCTTTCTTTCTTTTTCTTTTTAATCTCTTGGTGAAAAATACCACATGGCTACCTGTCTCAGTGATTAGCATGCAGGGTTTCATTTGAGTGTGGAGTTGGGGAACACTGTATTTTTTTAAAGTGTATTTTGATCTTTGTTGGTTTTGGTTCCATGAGTGACGCACCCTTCCTTTATGGTGATAGGACCGTCCTGTCACTTGATGTGATAACACCACAACTGAACCTGCCGTCAGAGTGGCCTCCACACACGCACGGTGCGTGGAGAAATGCCGAGCAGCTGGTTAAGGTTAAGAGCAGTGCTCTTGTGGGCATTTTCTGGCTTTCGTTTTGTTTGGCTGACTTTTTGAGATGGGGTCTCTGCAGCCCAGGCTGGCCTTACACTTGTGTTATGCTGAGAGTGCCCTGGAGCTCGCAGTCCTCCTGCCCCACACCCGAGGGCCAGGGTTATAAACAGGAGCTCGCACCCAGACAGGTTTGCTGGGTGTGATTGAGACAGTTATGTAAGCTGTTACTGTTAGATGAAACTTGGCAAAAGGTACACAGATTACTTTTTAGCAAATAGAAGGGGGCTATAATTATTTCAAAAGAAAAAACTTAAAAGGAGTAATACATTCTTACTAAAAAGCTTTATAAATTACAGAATTTAAAATATTGAATGTAAAAACTCAGCCTCTACTGTTGATAATTGGACAGCAATACAAATATGACCTTAGCATTTATAGTTTCCTTTTTTGTTTAACAGTATGATGTACGATTCTTTTTAATGGCTGTACAGTTTGGCTATGATACTCACAAGAATATGCCATAGTTTTTCCAACTGGTTCTGTATCAATCATTCTAAGCTTTACTGTTATGATTACTGGAGATCATTCATGTATACCTTTAACCACACCTGGAAGTTATGTCTGCAAAATAAACACCTGGAAACACATAGGACATTGTAAACTGAAGAAAGAACATGTTTTCCATTTGGATAGCCACTGGCAAACCTGCTGTGGAGTTGCTTTGCCTAGCTCCCATTGTAAAGTATAATACGTTATATGTATAAAAACATGCTTTGCTGGTCAATTTCTAGCTCATCGATGAATTCATATGCTTATTTTCTTAGCTAGTTATTAATTGGGTTTTGCCTTTTCAAAAACTTTCTTTGTCAAATAACTTTGGTTTAAAAATACATTGTTTGGGGCCTGAGAGGTGGAAGACGATCAGGTGGGTGTGTGAGAACAGAGTAAAGGATATAGGCATGTAAAAATGCCGTATGAAACCCTCTGCTTTCTGTTAAGAGGAAAAAACATTGTTATTCATTTCCTTAAACCTTAGTGAAAGTAAACATTTTCTTGTATGTTTATTAGTTATTTATATTTCATCTGTACATTGTTTATATTCTTTGCTAATATTTACAGTTCCCAAAGGGATGTGCCAAGACATAGGATGTTTTCAAACTGGGAGAGCAGTGCATGATACTGGACATCTGTCAGACATGTGAACCATGAGCTCAGAGTTACAGTTAGAAACATTAGCTGGTGCCATGCCCGCCTGTTGATGCTGTCAGGACTTTGTAGAATTGACACAGGGTAGCTGCTCTGATAGAAAGTAAGTGTCACAGGAAATGAACATGGAGCAGCAGTAAGAGGAGTCCAGGGCGTGGGAAGTCAAGGGCACATCCATCCATTAGTAAGTATTGTAGCTGTTTGAAAGGGAGTCATACACAGAAGTCCTTTTAGCCTAGGTGTATTATTTTTCAAACAGCCACAGCGTTGTTAATTGGGTCATTTGGACCTACTCACTCAATGAATTCAAAGCATTAGATATTTCCTTTGGCCTAGAGAGCACCATGAAAACATTACTGTGTGTAAATTAAGTAAGCTTGGAGATGTAGCCCTGCCCCCTTTTTGAGACAAAGTCCCACTATGAAGCCTTAGCTGACCTCTAGCTCAGGGATCTGCCTGCCTCTGCCTCCTACATGCTTTCTCTTATTCTCTCCTCTCTAAATATTTTAAGCTCTGTATTACAGTTTTTCAGATACAAACAAGTAATATAAGCATCTTTGGGGTGCCGAGCAGTAGTGGCGCATGCCTTTAATCCCAGCACTCAGGCGGCTGAGCTAGGAGGATCTCTGTGAGTTCAAGGCCAGCCTGGTCTACAGAGTGAGATCCAGGACAGGCACCGAAACTACACAGAGAAACCATGTCTGGAAAAAACAAAACAAAACAAACAAACAAAAAAGAATCCTTGGGGCATCAATTGACTTTAGCAATAATTCATTCTTGACTAATTTTGTTTTAAATTCTGCCACCACGGACATACCTGCTCCTGTATTAAATTAACTTGACCCAGTTTCTTGACTGAAATTGTCTGTTATTTTTATTGGTTAGTTGTGTTTGGTTGGTTGGTTGGTTGGTTGGTATTTATTTGCTTGCTTGCTTGCTTGCTTGCTTGCTTGTTTGTTTTCATGTTTATGAGTATTTTGCCTGCATGTGTGGCACATGCATGTCTGGTGCCCAAGGAGACTAGAAGAGGACAGGGGATCCCTTGGACCTGGAGTTACAAACAGAGAGCTGCCATGTGAGTGCTAGGGTTTGAATCCAGGTCCTCTGGAAGAGCAGCCGGTGCTCTTAACTGCTAAGTCGTCTCTCCAACCTCTACTTGGTTGGTTTTTGCTACGTTTTGCTACATCACAGACTTTACTATTGATCTCAAGTCTTTAAGGATCCAGTTATTATCCAGAAAACTGAAATGGTCTCTTAGCCAGGCATAATGACTCATGCCAATAATCCCAGCACTAAGGAGGTGAAGGAGAAGATTGCCACAAGTTTGAAGCCAGCCTGAGCTACATAGCAAGTACTATGCTAGCCTGGGCTACAGAGTGAGACTTTATCTGATGGGGGGAGGGGTGACTTAAATAGACTGGTTTTGCAAATAGTCTGTAATGTTTAAATTTTTACACATAGTTTCTCAGCAGTAAAAGCTAAAAGTTTTTTAGTTTGAACAGATAAAGATTGACTAGCTTCCTTGACATTGCTTCTGAGAGCCAGGTTCCTAATGGCACTGTAAAATGTGTAGCACTATCATGACCTTTCAGAACGAATGCAAACTCAAAATCAGCTTGTCCTCCCTTCCTAAGTGAGTGTGGTAGAGTTCCTAATCAACAAGTCCCTCGGTTTAGTGAGTCTTTTTCCTCCAGACAGGAATCCTATGTCCTTGGGGCCCCGAGGAGCTGTGGGGAAGAGTAAGGCACAGTTCTTGCTTCGAGGACCTCTACTCTAGGCAAGAACATTGCAGATTGATAACTGATGACAGACGAGTTCAAAGGGCTAGACACGTGGCTTAGTAACAAAGAGCTTGCCTAGCATGCATGAGGATGCTCTGAGTTCAGTCCTCAGCACTGCTCCCTTTGGAGGGGTGGAGGGGCTGTGGGCGAGACTGTTGAGTACTAAGAAAGAATTGAGAGTCCTAGGGCGGGGCACGAGCGCAGTAGGCCAGCCCAGAAATGTTTGAAGTTGGCCCTGTGGTTTGAGTAGAGTTCCTATAGCCCGGTTGGAGAGAGAGAAGGAAAATGGAAAGGGCCAGGCTGGACCAAGTAGCATTTGTTAGGTTGTCAAGAGCGGGAGCTCATCTCCTATGGACTCAGAATAGGCTTTGAAGTGGAAAGGTAGGTTGAGCTTTCAAGGCCCAGCAAGTCCTTGAAGAGGGTTTTGAACTTGTGAGCATTACCCTCAGGGCTTGCCTTTAGGAAAACTGATGGCCATATGTCAAAATAACTATTGGAAGAAAGACATCATCCAGGTGCAAGGTCTTTGTGCTCCTGACCAGCATGGTGGGAGAGTTCTAGAAAGGCGGGACATGATGACTTTCCACACACTCCTTTAGGGGATTTGTATGTTTCAGTCCTTCCATGTATGTGGTGTATTCCCAGTGACACACTCCTTAGTCTGCTCAGGCAAGAAGTAGCTTCACGTGGGATTAAGTGTCCTCTTCCACATAGCAACAACACTGCTTCCCAAGAACTTCACGGGGATGTGTTCTCTCGTCTCATAAACAGGCTGAGGTTTGGGGGAGCAGCCACTGGAAGTGCTTCCTACCCTCCTCTCTAATAGCGAGTCCATTGTGGAATGATTGGGGGTGGCACAAGCCCTTCTTCTAAGGGATGACCCAGCTCAGGAACTCAAGTGTCGTTAAGGTGCTGCCTAAAGCCCATACTCCTCAAAGTCTGTGACAGTGTGACTGGCAATAAGAACCACTTCACTGGGCTCTGTGTGCAAGTGGCGTAGACAAGTACATGTGCCCAGCAAGCCCAAGCAACAAGAAGGGTGCTCCTGAGAAGCTGCAGGCTACCTACCTGGGTCTCCAGGGTGCCTGGAGCAGAGAGCTAACCCTGCAAGCCTGGCTGCAGTGATCGGAACTGACAGGTGCTGCTGGATCTTCTCCCTGGCTTTCCCAGTAAACGCACGCACACGTATGTGCGGGATCTGCCTTTGAAGTGTTGTTCTATCCACTCCCAGCAGTTATGTGATGAGGCGTGTTTCTGTGAATTAGAAAGTTTAGATTCTTCCCTCAGCCATCCCCCTACTAACCCCCCTTTTCAGTCTGACTTAAAGCCATGAAATACTTCTGCCTGCCTGCCTGCCTTTAGTTCTGTTTGTATGAATTAAGTTGACAGGATAAATATTCACATTCCCAGCTACAGGCTGAAACAGTTTGCCTATTCTGACCAGTGAGTCGATAAAGGGGGGTTGTGGGGAGCTGACATCACCCTATACTGTACATTCCTGGCATAGATCATTTATTTAAGTCCCTAAAAAAATACAGATGTTTTACCAGTCGAAATAAAATCCTGTGTAAACATTGAGCTTGGAAAAATGTGGCACTGACTTAGCTGGGGGGTTAGAGCGATGCAGAAGACAAGCAGGAAGGCAGATGCAGGCGGGTGTACTGGGCTGAGTGGAATAGGAACGCAGTGCTTGCCCAGTCTATACGCTGCAAGAGGGAAAGACTGGACTTAATTTTTTTTTAGCAGAATCCAACTGCAAAAGTGAATCGATTAGCATTTGATCATCATCATTTAGGATCCTTGATGGTTCTATCTACTTACCCCCGTTAGGTCTAACCTTGTCTCTTTTCCTACTAGAGTTGGCCCTTTTCAAGGCCTGCCTAAGCCTGCCCTGGGCCTGCTGGGCCTGCTGGCTCCTGGAGCTCAGCTGCTGTTGATTTAAGGGGGGAAACTGGCCTGAAAGGCACGCTCAGTGAAGAAGAAAACCTGTCTCAGCATCATCGCATTCCCAAACAGCCATATATCATCTTGACCTTGTCCCTCACAAATCACTGTTTTAGTTCTGCAGCATAAACCAGACAGACTTTACTAGTGTAGTGGGAGGTTTTATTTTTTAGGGAATCACCTCATGACTCTTTTTAGACCTATAACATTTATTCAGAATGCATTACATTTGTGCTATGGAGCTGCTTTTAAGATTCTAGGCTGCCCAGGTGGGCCCCATGCTTCCCACAGATGCCTGCACCCCAACCCCCAGCCTCTCTGTGTTTAGAGTCTGGGTAGAGGGGGACCCTAACTGCTTCCAGGTTCTCAATGTGGTGTCTCATTAAGGCTTGGTTTTTCAGTGCAAGAAATACAGGATCCCTCCCTTCCGTCAGTGCAGCCCCTCAAGGGACCATCCCTCCCTGGGGCAGAGCTGACCAGCCCATGCTTGTGATAGCGGGACTTGCTGCTGCCAGCCTGGATTAGTTCTGCCTCTTTCTGACTGAGGTGATGTTGGGGGGCGGGGGTACCACAGTGTTGGTGTGAAGGTCAGGGAGCGACTGTGCAAAGTCATTTCTCTCCTTCTACTTGGACTTTGGTTCTGACCTCACCTTTCCAGGTTTGTGTGGCAAGAACCTCTGCCAGCCGAGCCATGGGGCATACTTCTCTTACAGCAACAAA
This sequence comes from Peromyscus attwateri, assembly GCA_902168425.1. NCBI lineage: Eukaryota > Metazoa > Chordata > Mammalia > Rodentia > Cricetidae > Peromyscus > Peromyscus attwateri. The sequence goes on from CABHPP010127253.1 coordinate 17,899, forward strand.
GCTTTCTTCTACTTTTTCTTTCATTGATGACACCTCTGAATCCACCGTAGGGACCTGCTCTACCTAGAGGTCAACTGTCTGCCTCTGTTCTAAGGTAAAGAGGTGAGCAGAGTTCCCTTTCATCTCAAAAGAATTGCCGTTTTGTACAACAAATGACTAACTAGAGAAAGCATCACATACATGGTCCCCACTCCACATCTCAGTAAATGAGGTGTCAAATCCAAGCTCCGCCAGTCCCCCTCCCTCATCCTCAGACCTGCTGGGATGCCCTTCTGACCCTCTTGAAAGGTAGCCCAACTTCTCAAGTCAAGAGTGGCTTTCCTGATGCCCAGCTTCTTTTTCCCCAGCTCTTGCCCTGCTTGGCAGCCCAAGAAGATCACATGTGTGCTTTCCTCCGTGTTTATTGCTGCTAACGTTTAGATATGGTTGTTGGAGGGTACCACAAAATCAGAATGCTGTCCTGGACAGAAACCTAGAGGGATCATTTAAACTCATGACTCTCTGTCCTTTCCTTTCAGACCTTTGATTCAGTCTTAGACTCTGTAAATATTTCATTTTAATTTTGATTTTTCCAAAGTTAAAAAAAGAAATGAGCAGTGATGGATGACATTCATACCCCCTTAGCAATCAAGTTAATGGGCAGTAAGTAACTCCTACCATTCCGCTGTGGACAGGTGACTTGTGACTTGTTGGATCTACTACAAGTGGATCTTGTGAGTTTTCAAAAGAAGTTTAAAATAGGGATGCTGCTGCTGGTATTTCTCCCAGCTCCTCAGTGTTTTTATAGAGGCACTGTGTAGGCCATGAGGCCTCATAGCCCACAAGACTATTAGTCTTCAGTCCCTGGTTCCCACACATCACCTCTTAACTAGACTTCTGCCATGGTCCTGGGCCTCCTGCCTTATCTACTACAGCCTCCATCCACCCTTGACATCTCTCTCCAAGTCACAGCTCCTATCACTGACGTTTCCCTTGAAGAGGGCTCTGCTGACCACATAAGTTCCATCACGTTGTCTCTGAGGTCTTTCTCAGCCTGAGACACACAGCCTGCTAATCCTCTTGTCAGACAGAACCACTTCTCACCCCTGAGCCGTCCCAACACCCTGTATGATTAGTAGTCGATTTGAAAACAAATTCAGACTTATGAAAAATACTATGTTGGTAGTATAAAAGATTTCCATGTACTTTCCTCTCCTCCCTCCCTAATTTTCTCCTACTATTAATATTTTCATTTAGTGTACCACATTGTTACAGTTAACGATCCAATATTGCATATTAAACACATTTTAAAGATTTTTTTAAATTGTTATAGCTATGTGAGTGTGTGTCTGGAGCCTGTAGAAGCCAGAATGGTGCATCAGATCCTCTGGAACGGGAGTTACATGCAGTTATGAGCCTCCATGTGGGTGATAGGACCCTTTCCTTTTCTTTCAAATTCCATCTCCCCGGTTATATACTCTTCCCTTGACTCCAGCAAGTTTCTTTTCATGACAGGTAAGAATATCAGTCCTTCTGTAATGACGTCTTTATTTTCAGAATGGGGTTTATAGGGAGGGGACAGACAAATGCATGCATAACAGGAATGTAATATATGCCAGATAGGCAGGGGTTTCTGCACATGCGCGTGCGCGTGCGCGTGTGTGTGTGTGACAAAATAAGCACATCTCTCTAGTCAAAAGAGAAACATTATTTCATTATTTAAACATTATTGTCCCTCTGTTCCCATTAGTGGCTCTTTCTGAAGTTTCAGTTACCATCAGCTGCCATCTAAAAAATACTAAAGTTCCAAACTGGGCCATAGTAGCCCACACCTTTAATCCCAGCGCTCCAGAGGCAGAGGCAGGTGAATCTCTGAGTTCAGGCCAGCCTGGTCTACAGAGCAAGTTCCAGGACAGCCTGAGCTACACAGGGAAATTGAGAAAAAATAAAAGAAAACAAAAGGAGAAGAAAGAAAGTTCCAGAAATAGACATATATAGGTTTTAAATAATGTCTATTACAGTATGTTGTTGTTTTTTGTTTTATTATTGTTGTTTCTTTTTTGTTGTGATTAGTGTGAAAGTTAAATTTTTTGTAGGGGTGTTGGGGGGGTGAGGAGGGAGAAATATACGCTTAAGTAGGGTTTATATAAAGCAAGTTTCAGGCACCCGCCAGTGATCTTGGAACATATTCCCACACAGGGAGCTACTGGACTAGCAAGATGACTCAGCCTAGAGAGTACAAGTGCTTCAGTTCCATCACCAGAACTGGTTCCCAGAATGTGTTCTCTGACCTCTACACGTGTGCCATGACACACACACACAGGCCTGCATATGTGCACACACACACACGCACACACACACACTCTTAAAGTAATAACTGAAAAGAAAGAAGAGACTGCCATCTACTCTGTTCACTGTTGGGAAACAGAAGAAGTTAAGTTAGTGGACCTAAGGACATGGCCAGTCATTGGTTTACAGCCATGTCTGCCTCCAGAGTGTGTGCCGTGAATGGGAGTCTCAGGATTCGTTAGACCTTGCTGTCCTGTCACATCGGGAGTCATAGGGGTGTGAGGAGCATAGTATCTTTTAGCTGTCTGTCTACCCTGAACACACTTGGTACCTACTGCAAGTGTACACGATCCATGGGAGTGTGCCCTGAGAGAGTTAATATTAGAAGAGACACCAAGCACCAGCGTCTGTGCCATACAGGAAGTGCTTGTTGAGTTCCTGCCATGCCCTAGAGTCACAAGCATGAGATCATGAAAAGCCAGCTAGGTGATGATGATGTGCCCACGCAGCAGCAGGGAGGCTGCTGGCTTTCCATTTCTCTGTGGCTAACATAAGCTGCAGGAGAGTAAGGACTGTTTGGTCTCTGCTGCAGTTCCCAGGACACTTTCTGGTACTAATACTGGCTTAATAAGTATTTGTGGGCTGGGTGTTTGAATGCCGCTACAGACTTGGGGCCCCCTGAGTACTGTTGCAGACTTGGGGTCTACACTAGCACTGTACTTGGCAGCATTCTGGTGTCTGATGAGTTCTGATCCTTCTCTGGCTGGCAGCTCTAGCTTCTCCATGCTTGGTTCCGGCTGTTTGCAAGTTACCCCAGGCCTGGGCTCAACCATATCTGTACCAACACTTTGGGCAAAGTGGGGAGAGAGAGGAGTGGCCTTACGTCTGCCGGCCCCAAGAGCTGAGGAACAAGTGGCTCTTTCCAGAGCTCCCTGGCCTTCTCTCTGAACTTCACACCTAATGATTGTCTAGTTTTTCTTGAGTCCAGTGTTACAAACAACATGTGAGGATGGTTGTGCATTCCAGTATTTTCATTAGTATTTCTCAGAAACACTAATCTACTTCACATTTGTTTGCAAGCCTTTCCTCTCCTTCATCTGTCTTCTCATCCTTCTCCTCTTCCTTCCCTGCCCCAGTCTCGTCCGCTTCTCTGGCATGTGCTCAGTTTGGATTGTTCTGCCTCTCCACTTGCTTATTTCTGCCAGGTTTGCCTACATGCATCTCTGTATCCACTTGTCGGGTGCAGACAGGTCACTCTCTGTCCTTGGTGAGTGACTAGGATCGCAATTGTTGTCTGGTTTGTGCCCAGGGTGACAGAATTGATGGGCCCGTAGGCTGACATTCATAAGCCAGAGCTACCAAGCGTTGCAAAAACAGTCTTGTTTTTGCCAAGCAAGGTGAGCAAATATAGGCCAGAGCTTAAACATCCACCGGGAGTTATTTCTGAAGTGATTGCCTCTAAATGAGAAGCATTGGAAACCTCACGGCTCTCTTGACAAGTAAATTCCACAGTCGTGTGTTTTGCTGGTGTCTGCTGATTAATTACAGCGCTGTGACACATGAAAGCCCTGGTGGTTGGTTTAGTGCAGCTGTGTAGAAAAGAAAGCAAGGCCCAGTGACTTTGCCAGCTCTTTCGGGACAGTGGGGATTGAGGCCGAGGGAGGTATTTTTCCCTCTGGCAGTCACCACATAGGAACAGAAGCCCCAGCCAGCCCAGTTCTCCAGGCTCCATGCCGGGTGGTTTAGTCCCTGCAGGCTGTGGTGAGGGAACAGCATCTGGCCTGGTATGTCTGAAAGAACAGGCCCTTTGTCAGAGAAAAAGTGTCTTGGTGTTCATACAGGGTGAGGAGTACACACTCCTGTGTACTCCTGCTTCAGAGAGAAGCTGCACTGGGCACAGTGGCCTGCACCTGTAATTCCATCAGGAAGCAGAGGCAGGAGGATCAGATTCTGTTCAACGCCAGCCTCAGCTACATAGAGAGTTTGAGACCAGCCTGGGCTACTTGAGTTCTTATCTCAGGTGGAGGGGGGTGGATAATCCGGGCTAGTGACTCATACCTATAATCCCAGCACTTGGAAGGCTGAGGCCCAGACCTGGAGATGGCACTCTGGGTAAATTACTTACATGTGGACTTGTCCCAAAAGCTCACATAAAGCCAGAGGTGGCAGCTCCTGTGTCTGTAATCCCAGCACTCATGGCAAAGGATAAAACAGGAAAAAAAAAAAAATACTAAAATAGATTTTAAAGATCTTCATGTGTTTCTTGGTACTTTGTTTCCACCGTCGTCCTCATCAAATGCAGATAATGGAGCCGATCAGAGGAGTGGTCTACCGTGAGTCCTTCAGGTCAGAGAACCGTATCTACCCTCCGTCTCATTCATTCTTCCCCAAAGATGTGTGCTCCTCACAGAGGAAATATGGGCCATTGCTGAGGAGTCCACACACATTTGCCCATGGTCTGGTTTGCCTGTGTGGTGAAACAGTGCCACCATCCTAAATATAAACACTAGAGAGCCTCCGGGATCTGCCCTGTCAGCTTTTCATTCTGGTGTATAATTGCCATGCAAGTGTCAGGAGCGTGCACCCCATCTGATTGCTGTCCTGTCCCCTGTCTGCCAAGGAAAAGTCTGAGAGA
>CABHPP010127254.1:8394-19706 GCA_902168425.1 Peromyscus attwateri
ACACACACACACACACACACACACACACACACACACACACACACACATTTATTTATCATGTTCATGTGCTGGGGGTGGTACCAGGGCAAGTAGGCAGAGGTCAGGTGACAACTGGTAGGAGCTGCTTTTCTCTTTCCATCTTATGGGTACTAGGGACCAAACTTAGGTCATCATCCAACTTGGCAGCAAGCTCCTTTACCTGCTGAGCCATCTTGCTCCCCCTTAGGGTCACTTTCCTACAGTTGTAGTGCTAAGCGGAACTATCCATCAGGCCATACTGTTTCCTGGGATGAGTCCCCTCTGCAAAGGTGAGGGCTGGAATTCACAGCCTGCCTGGGATTTATGGCAATGGAGCCTGAACAGAGGAGGGTTTGATTCTTGACTCAGGTTTTGCCGTGGGCTGGTATCGAAGTTTCTTAACATTTTATGCCCATCTATCCCACCTGTAAATCATAAAAATAATATCACCAGTAACTCCAAATGCCCATTCCGAGGAGTTACCCAGGGCATCTGTCACGTTCGGTGCTGGACTTGTTCTTCAGAGGCTTAGTTTGAGCAGTACCAATGAACTTCCTCTGTTGCTGTGGCATTACCATAAATAGAGACTTTCTCAAGTGGCCACAGGAGCCACTGTGAGGACTGACAAGATGTCAAAAGCTGGCTTTCATGAACTTGACAATTTCTAGAAATCAGCACACATTAAAAAAAAAAAAAAAAAAAAGGCTCGTTCTCTGACCTATGAGCCAATTGCTGTTAACTGTGAACATGCCCATTTTTAAGCAGTTTGGGTTCAGAGCCTATTTGGAAACCCAAACCTTCAGCTCACTGCTTAAGTGAACATTAAATTTTACGATTCTGTTTTGCCCTATATGTTCACCATTGTATTTAAATATCTTTTATTTTTTAATTTCAACAATAAAAGGGTCAGGAGGGGAAAAAAGGCATCTGCAATTTTATCTTTAAAATGTGCACAATATTTATGTTCTATTTTGTAGTATACCTGGGAACTTGCTCATCAATTCTGTTTTTACATTTATTCAGCGTGAGGGTGGGTGGGTGAGGGTGGGGTTGGTGCACATGCCACAATGTGTGTGTGTGTGTGTGTGTGTGTGTGTGTGTGTAAGAATGGGAGTTGGGCCTCTGTGAGTCCACCATGTGAGTTCTGCAGACTGAACATCGGGCTTGTCAGCAAGGCCCTTTACCCAGAAGCCATCTTGCTTGCCCTGGACTAGATTCCTTTGAGGAGAAAACGCAGTACCTAGGACACAGAGTTAAACCTCTAAAGCCCTATCTGGGTCATTCAGATGTCAATCATGTTTTCACTTTCCACACATCAATGAGCTGCTTTTCCTTGCCTTTGTTTTAGAGTCAGCCTGACCAACAACAGTTGTGTTAGTGAGGTCACTCTTGGAGGATGGAGGCCTTCTTTACGGCCTCCTTAAAAAGGCTCTTGACCTGTATTTCACCGTCAAATTTGCAAATGCTATTGCTGTTATTGCTGCTATTATCCGAAGAGGGTTTTCCTTCCTTTTTTTTTTTTTTTTTTTTTTTGTATGTCAGAGGTAGGTGGAGCACTCACTTGTCTCAGGGTGTCTAATCTACATTTTGTGATACCCTCAGCCTCTGGCCTTTGAATTAAAACAAAACTCTGATCAGGAGACACGGTCACTGAACGCTATTTTAGAAAGAGAGTCATGAGCCAACACAGTTATCTTTGTAACAGTATTTAGAAAACATCGGTTGCTCCATATTTTAATAAGAATAAGAAAATCAAAAGCATCATACAAAATCTAGGAACATGGAAAGTTTTCAATAAAAAAAAAATCAGGAAATGGAATTTTAACTTAATTCTGCCCCTAAGATTATTTAAGTGTAGAATAAAGTGGGGTTTTTGTCTGTTTTATTTAATGAAAAGCGGGAAGCCAGATTCATCTGTTAAAAGACTCCAATACTTGGTTCAATCTGAGTTTTGCTTTGGCTGGGCTAGTCTTGAGGACAAGGTCTCTCCAGGCTGTGCTAGCAAGGAGTCGCGGTGATGTGGATGGTACCTACCAGGTTCTCTTCACACAGTTCTCTGAACTGGTAGAATTTCTGCGCCATGAGAAGTTGGGCGCTGCCCACCGCGGTTCGGATTTTCCCTAGAACTGAAAAGAGCAGACACAGAAGTTTACACGATGCCTCAACGTTGAGACTTAGTCTGGTCAAGCGAAGAGAGAGTTATGCCGTCACGGTTTGGAAAAACAGCACACACCACGGACCCACACCCTTCCGGGGCTATGAAACCCGGGCTCCGGGGTTCAAGTATAAAGTCAACTTGGGAAGCACATGTTTATCGCTCCTGTTTCTTGGGAGAACTGGAGTTTTCCGTCACAGCACTGTGCTGTACCACAAGGAGAGACAAATAGTGTTCCTTTCACGGTCCAGACAAATGTTACGCGTGTTTCCCGGAGTAGTTTTGGGTTTATGGAGTCAGGATCCCGATAATGCTGGCTTGATTTTCTAATTCGGATTTCTAATTCAAACACAAGAGAAGCAATGCTAGCTGGGCGGGAGGAATCTCCTAGTCACCCTAACCAGTCCACAATCCAGCATTTTCCCAGAGCTCAGCCATTGGCATTTTCTGACAAGTGAATTTGCTAGGGAGTGATAGGGTTCAACCTGTTGCCTAGGGCACAGCAGCACGGGCTTTCCACTTTGCAGCCCTTTCCATATTAACGTTGGTTTGGTGTGGAACCTTCCTCGTTGCAGTAACCGCCTTTGAGTGTCTCTGCAGGGGCCCGGGTCTGAGTGTCCCCAGGGATCCCCCTGAACCCGAAGCCCTTGCAGCTGCCCCTGCTGGAGCTCTGCCATGCAGTAAACCGCCCTCCTGCACCTGAGTGGACAGAAACCTCCCACAATGGAAGAAAAGAGAGAACTCAGACCCCCTGAGGCTTGGCTAGGCTGGGAATTCTGCCTGGAAGAGACAATATGGGATTCAAGCAATCTCACTGTTGGCTTCGGTCTACAGAATTCACACTCCTTTTCTCAACCACAAGGTCGGAGAAAACAAAGAAAGAAACGGGCATTGCCCAGGGCTTTTTAGTAATTTGATGTACCGGATTTACGATGCCAGGCTAGACCTGAGTTCATGATGCACACTCTACCTAGGATCTGCTTAAATATTGCAGCATCCACACCTGTCAGTCATAGCATTTCTGAATTCATATGTCCCCAGTCATGCCAGACTGCTTGGGGACACACATTTGCAGCTCTATCAAGTCATAGCACCCCACCCCCAATTGCTGCGTCAAGCCTTTATGTAGTCTGCTGGAAATCAGTTGAGTGAGGTTTCTCCTTTTTATTTATTTATTTTTATTTTTTATTTTATTTTTATTTTTATTTTTATTTTTTTTGGTTTTTCGAGACAGCGTTTCTCTGTGTAGCTTTGCGCCTTTCCTGGAACTCGCTTTGGAGACCAGGCTGGCCTCGAACTCACAAAGATCCACCTGCCTCTGCCTCCCGAGTGCTGGGATTAAAGGCGTGTGCCACCACCGCCTGGCAGGTTTCTCCTTTTTAACTATCATCATCATCATCATCATCATCATCTTTAGACAGGGTCTCACTACATAGCCCTGGCTGTCCTGGAACTCACTATGTAAACCAGGCTGCCCTCATACTCACAGAGATCCACCTGCTTCTATCTCCAGAGTGCTGGGACTAAAGGTTAGCACTACCATGACCCACTTGCTGTCCCTTTCTTGATACCTCAAAATAAAGTGAAGAGTTTACCTCCACACAGGGTGAGCTTAAAGTTCAGAGGTCAGGCCTCTTGGAGCTACTACAGTGGACAAGTCAAAACTGTGAGCTAAGAGATCTCAATCATACCCAAATGCCTGTACTATGTCAGACTACCATAAAAGGAATGCCCCCTCCTCAAAAAAAAAAAAAGAAAGAGAGAGAGAGAAAGAAAGAAAGAAAGAGAAGAGAAAAAAGAAAGAGAAAAAGAAAAAGAAAAAAAGAGGTCTCCTGTAGCCCAGGATGATCTCCAATTCACAATGTAGACAGGGATGAATCTGAATTCCTGATCCACCTTGCCTCTACTTCCCCAGTGCCGGGATTATAATTGTATCCCACCACACCTGGTCAGAAAGTATCACATACTCCTTGAGGAATAATACCAGCGGAAGTAAGAAGTAAAAAGCAAAAGGCCAAAAGTTGACTATGGAAGGAGAAAGAGGAGAAAGACACATCTTGCTAATGTTTGGACTCTACTCTGTGATGTCCCAGGTCAAAACTCAATGGGGTAGGAAGCTGAAACCCTTCTGTTGGGTTTTAAGGAATCAAATGAAACACTAGAAAGTATGGTGATATTTTCTTTGTACCAAAATGTTATTTGTATGTTAATAAATAAAGTTGCCTGGGGGTCAGAGCTATTAGCAAGCCATAGGAAAGCAGGGCAGTGGTGGTGTACATTTGAGCTAGGTAAGTCTCTGTGTGTCCAGGGATATAGCCAGCATTGGATACACATGCCTTTAATCTCATTACCAACCATAGAACACCTGGAGGTCTATACAGACAGGCTGTAATGAGGCAGTCCTGTGGTTGGGTTTACAACCAATGAGAAGGCAGAACAGAGACTATATAAAGACTTTAACACAGGAAGTACCAGCTCCTTCGGAGAGGTAGGACCACTGCAGGAGGAAGGGTAAGGTTTTGGCTCTTAGCTCTAACCTCTTGGCTTTCTTCTTTGCATTGGTTCTGTGTTTCTTATTTATACGACGGTTGGATACATCTACAAGAAAGTTCACAGACAAGCCTACACAGAAGGCATCTTTCCAAGGTCACTCTTGAATTCACTATTGTTCTGCGACAAGGTGGTGATTAACCTTGAAGCAGCTAGCCCTGCGCTCAAGGCCAAAGCCAAGGCCAGGCAGAGGAGCCTGAAAGGACTTAAGGAATCTAGTCACGGGGGCCGGGGCCGTGGGGGCTCTGTGTATTCATTCACTCTGTCAGCAAATATTAGTGAGGGTACAGCCCAGCAGGCGTTACACTAACGGTATAGGACAGTGTTTAGCAAGACAAAGTGCCTGCCTTCTTGGGCTTTGTATCCTGATAGAGAGCACCAGGAAGAGGCAGAGGAGCAGACCCGTTCAGTGGAGGTAGAGAACACTGAGCGTTCTTCCTGTCTCCTAGAAACGGAAAACAAATGAACAACAAACATACCCTGGGGTTTCAGCTACAACATGCAAGTTGGCTCTGGTTTAAACAGTTTGTCTTGATAGCCACCATTTTATAACACCGCTGCCTTTTATTTAGTTATTTTATTTACCTCATTAAATCCATGCACATCAGTTATTGTGTGTATGTGTGTGTGCACACGCACGCATGTGTATCACGGTGCCTGTGTGGAGTTCAGAGGACAACTTGCAGGAGGTGTGTTCTCTCTTTTGGTGGTAAGGGTCCTGTGGGTCCTGAGGATTGAATTCAGGTCATTAGGCTTGGGAGCAGGCACTTTTAACTGCTGAGCCAACATCTCACTGGCTCCCTCTTTTTATTTATTTATTAATTTTTTGCCACTATTTTTTAAATTTGGAAACAAATTAAAGCACTTTCAGGGACTTGATAATTTTCCATTCAAAGAAAGTGAATATTCATTTATATGCTCTCACCAAAGGACCCAATTTTCTTTTCTTTTCCAACCCTTCAGATCTTTTTCTCCTTCACAGTCCTATAGGCCAAGTGTGGCTTCTTCCTTCCTAATCCATTCATTCTCGTTCCTCCCCAGGAGAAAGCCGTAGAGTAGAGAGAAAGTGGAGAGGGGCTCCTCCAGCATATTACTGATGTCACTGAGGTACCCTCTGGAAAGATAAGAACTAAGAGCCCTTTAAAGTGCACACAAAGGGCTGGAAATGGTGGCCATACATTTGAACCTAGCATTCACAGTAGAAGGTGGGTCTTTGTGAGTTTGAAGCCAGCCTGGTCTACACAGTAAATTTCAGGATAGCCAGGGTGAGACAGTGAGACTCTGTCTTAATAAATAAATATATATTTTATTTATTTTTTTTATTTTATTTTATGTGCATTGGTGTTTTGTCTACATGTATGTCTGTGTGAGGGTGTCAGAAATCCTGGAACTGGAGTTACAGACAGTTGTGAGCTGCCATGTGGGTGCCAGGCATTGAACCCAGGTCTTCTGGAAGAGCAGCCAATGCTCTTAACTGCTGAGCCATCTCTCCAGCCCCATCAATACATAAATGGGGAAAAAAATACACACAAAAGAACACGGGATTTGATCCATCTCACTAACACTGGTTCTAAATGAGATACTGTGGGCTGAAGCAACAGATTTTCTCTGAATGTCAAAATGGGAGGTTTGAAGACTCTGTGGGTCTAAAATGAGTTTTGCTCCGGGCGTTCTGGGTAGTTGACCTCCTTTACATGCAGGCTCATGTAACTTTTCTAGATTGTCCAACCAATTACGGTGCTATCATAGACACACTGAATGTCCCCCAGAGGCTCATGCATTAAAATGTTGCTCGCTAGCCTATGGGGCTGCTGGAAGTAGTAGACACTTGGGAAGTGGGGCCTTAGTGGAAGAAACTCGAGCTGCTAGGAGGTACCGGAGAAAGGGACACTGGTACTCCAGTCCTTTCCTCTCTCTCTCTCTCTCACTTCTCAGCTGCCATGAGGTGAGCAGTCTCCTCAGCCATGATGTACTGTGTCACAGAGGGCTCCAGGCCAACAAGGTTAAGGGACCATGATTGAACATTTTCTTTTCTTTTTGTTTTGTTTTCCAGACAGGGTTTCTCTGTGTAGGCCTGGCTCTTCTGGGACTTGCTCTATAGACCAGTCTAGCCTCAAACTCATAGAGATCCACCTACCTCTGCCTTCCAAATGCTGGGATTAAAGGCTTGTGCCACCACTGCCTGGCTTCTTGTTCCATTTTTAAAAATTAATTTCTTTTTTTTATTTTATGTGTATGTATGTGTGCCTGAATGTATATATGCACATCGTGTGTGTACAGGTGCCCGTGGAGGCCGGAATAGGGTATCAGATCCCTTGTTTCCTAGAGTGGGCGTTGGGAATGGAACCTGGGTCCTGTGCAAGAGCAGCAAGTGTGCTTAACCACTGAGCCATCTCTCCAGCCCTTCTTTCTTTTCTGTCCTTTTTTGTTTGTTTGTTTTTTGTTTGTTTGTTTTGTTTTATTATTTTGTTTTTGGAGACAGGATCTCTTTTTGTAGTCCTCATGTCCTGAAGCTTGCTCTGTAGACCAGACTGGCTTTGAACTTAGAGAGATCTACCCACCTCTGCCCTGAGTGTTAGGATTAAAGGTGTGCAGCACCATGCCTGGCTCCCTGTTCTATCTTTTCTATCTTTTGAGATAGGGTCTCTCCTTACATTCTGCTCTTTGACTCACTCTATGAATTTGCCTTATTTATTTTATTATTGCTTTATTTAGAACCAGGGTCTTACCGCATAGCCCAGGTGGTCTCAACTTCCCTAACTCAAGTCAATCCTCCCTACCCCAGTCTCCAAAGTATCTGGGATCCCAGTTGTGTTTCGCCGCGCCAAGTTTTGAATTTCCCTACTTTATGCACTTCATGTTAGTAGAAGCATTCAGTGTTTACCTTTTCAGTGATGGGCTGATTTCACTTAACATAGGGCCCTCTGAGTCATCCATGTTATCACACAGGATCTTCTTCTTTTTAAGGCTCTCAGTAACATTCCATGGTGTCCATGATTAGCATTTAAAAATCTGTGGAGTGTGATTACCAACACTTTCTAGAACCAGATGTGGTAGCACATCCTCAGGAGGCTAAGGCAGGAGGATTCTGAGTTTAAGACTACACCAAGCCACTTAGTGAGACCTTGTCTCAAAATAGAAAAGCAAAGCAAAACCAAACCAAATATTCACCTTCTAGCCAGAGCCATCGGAGAGAGCAGGATGGGGTAAAAGGAGTCACTGTGGGAATCTGAAGAGGAGCACAAAACAGACCTTGTCACAGTGGCTGAGCACAAGGTCACGTCAGCTGTGAAGAAAGTGGAGGTCTGGGGCTAACTCTATAGAGATGATTAGAGTAAATTACAAGCCCCACGTTTTCTTTAAAGATTCAGTGTCATAATGAGAAGCAGAGAAAGACTTCTGTGGGGAGAAGCGTCTATGCAAACTATGCTTTGAAACCCCCTGGCTATATTGAATTAAAGACCAAGACATTTAGAAAAGAGCGAATCTCCTCTTTTCCCACTTGCCTGTGTGGGATATGGTTTTTATTTTGGGAACATAGAGATGGTATAAAAGACACAGGAGTGAAAAGAATGAACAATCTCTTTTAACCCTCCAGGGGAATCCATGACTGCTACAATGAGTTTCTGTGTGCTGGTGCCAGTGAGCCAAATCCAAGACCAGTTCCCTTGGGAATATGCCTGGCTTTTTGTTGAGTCAAAATTTCAGGGCTGAAGGTGTAGCTCACCATGTATGAAGCTCTGAACTCAATCCCTAGCACCTAAAACACAAACAAGCAAACATACATAACGGATGAGCATCCAAACCCTTAAGCACAGCAACCCTATGTACCCTTCCATATTCCAGGAGAATTAGGTCTCTAGATCTGAAAAGTCAGGAGACTGGCTTCTCTGGCTTCTTTTAATCCCTGTATTTTCTTTCTTTTTTCTTTCTCTTCTTTTTTTAAAATTTAAATTTTAATTTTTGAGGCAGAGTCTCGTTATACAGGCTTGGCTGACTTCATTGAAACTTACTTTGTAGCCTGAGCTGGCTTCAAACTCTCAAGAGATCCACCTGCCTCTGCCTCCTTGAATCCCAAGTGCTAGGATTAAAGCCACCATGGTTGGCTTGCTCTCAGCTCTGCCCAGTTCCACAGCCACTGCACCTCCACGTTAGGGCCTCAGACACCGGAAAGAACATACACGCAGCCTCAAACTTGTTACGCAGCCAGAGACAACCTCCGACTCGTGATTCTCCTGCCCGCATCTCCCTGGTGCTAAGGATTATAGGCATGAACCACCACTCTGCCTGGGTTATGCAAAGCTGGGATTGAACCCAGGGCCTTGTGAACACTAGGCAAACACTCTTACCAACTGAACTACATCCCCAGCCCAAACAAACATTTTTTTTTTCATGTCACTAGTTTATTTACAATCTAGCATAAGAATTCAAGAGTTTAATCCGTTTCTCATCGATTGCATTTCCTCAACATTCTTCCTAGCTGTTAAGGAGATGAATGAAACATCCCCATTTCTTACATAGTCACCTGGGAAGAAAGGAGCCACAGATCCAGATCTCTAAGGTCACAGTCGTGATAGCCAGTGACCGCCACTTGTTTTCCACCGGGACTTCCTCACAATGGCTGCCACATGAACAGAGGTGGTGAACTCTGGACATCCTGGCCTACCTGGTGCCGCCAGAAGCTCTGTTAAGGGGTGCAGAAGCGAATGTGGAGGAAATGGCCGCAGCACCGTCTCCCTTCCTCACCACCTTGCTATCTGAATCATGGAAGGGAAGAGGAGAATCACAGACATATTTCTTACACCTTGTATGTAGTCCCGGAAGACTGGAAACTACGGATCACCATGCAGGAGCCGCTCTCCTCCCACGGCGAAGGGACCATCAGTGAACACGCCAGGGAGAAATTTTCAAATGGCCTGCCATCTCCACTGCAGTGTGTCTTCTGTGCTCCTTTCCCACACCACTTCCCTTGACATACAGGCAGTAGGTTCAAAAACGGCCGGCTTCTACACTAAGTGACTGTTCGTCTTGGGAGCGTTTATCACAACTCTTCCTCCTCACTTGCCCTTAAATTCCTAGGCATAGCTGCCTCTGCCATTTGCTCGTCCTTCCAGCTCAGGGTGGCTATCTATATATTTGATTTCCAACCAGACAGACCACAAGCTCCTAGACTGCATGGGTCCACCTACCCACACAATCCCTGAAGTTTCATTGAAGGAATAAGTTTGGAAATTACTGAATCAGCTATGGACTCTATGTCACCCCCAACACACACACACACACACACACACACACACACACACACACACAGCAGCAACAACAACAACAACGTTAATAGCAACAGTCTGGACTACATTTTGACTCCTTTCTGTTTTGTCTTACACCACCCTTTAAGTTACTGTTGAGTAGTTAATTGGTACAGTCTGAGCTAGGCTTATTTATTTTTGAGATAGGGTCTCTCTACACAGCTTTGGTTGTCTTGGAACACACTAAGTAGACCAGGCTAGCCTCAAACTCACAGCGATCTAACTGCCTCTGACTCCTGAGTGCTGGGATTAAAGTCTTGCACCACCACACCTGGCCTCTAATTCACTAGATATCTCTAGTAGCCTTTGAATTTGCCACCCTCCTGCTTCTCTGTCCCAAGTGCTGGGATTACCTTCCTGTGCCTGCACATTCACCCTGAAAGTGTCAGGCCATGTGGAATAGGTTGAACATGTCTGTGGATGAATTAAATGATCTCATGGGGATGCTCCTCCATTATGTCCCCATAAGCTCATCCAAAATGGAAAAGGCAGTTAAGTTCCTAATCTACTAACCTTTCAGTCTTGACAAAGCACCCCTATGCAGACTCAGTTGCCCCCCTTCCTGACCTAGAAGCTGTTGGGAGCAGGCAGCTGCCACTGTTCACTTTAACTAGAGAGGGTGCTACCAGCATGTGGCCAGGAAAAGGCAAAACTCAGAATCCCAAAGTGGCGTGGAATGAATGTCTATCACTGAAACACCCGCCATTGTAAACTAGAGGCTATCTGCACCCAAGTTGGGGCTTCTCCTTAACCATTTGGCTTTCTTCTTTTCATCCTGTAGACTTCTGGGGTGAAGGAGTGGGGGAGAATGTGGGCCCATCTTCCTACTTTAAAACCACATGGATCTGTCATCATCACAAATCTGTATGAGGGGCTGGAGAGATGGCTCAGGGGTTAAGAGTGCTGACTCTTCTTCCAGAGGACCCGAGTTCAATTCCCAGCATCCACATGGCAGCTCACACCTGTCTGTAACTCCAGTTTCAGGGGCCCCCGACACCCATGGCAAAAACACAAATGGACATAAAAATAAAATAAAATATTTAAAAAAAATCTGTATGAGAATGTCCATGTATCAAAGAATGCATTTTTATGGCAGGTTCTCCAATCTGTGGCCCGGAGGTCACTTCTCATGTACGTACAGATCAGAGTGCTAAACATAAAGCATGCACGCTACACACAATTTGCTTTTCCTGGCTGTCACTTCCTGTGGTCGAGAACTAGTTTCAGGTTAGCCAGAACTTATAAAACAGACCACATACTCTCTCTTTGTTTCTCTCTGTCTC
>CABHPP010127254.1:20106-36182 GCA_902168425.1 Peromyscus attwateri
AAACCCAGCGATCACGCCGATAGCTGGTTACAATAACGACCATGCACAGCTTCTGTAACCAAACCGGAGAGCGGGCAGAGCTCACGTAGGGTTTCAGCAGCAGCCTCAAGTTCCCTGCCTAAAACTCGCAAGCCTTCTGTGGGGGATGCTATCCATCCAGTACCCTGGATGCTACTGCCAGGTGAAATTAAAGTGGAATTAATCTGCCTCCTGCACATGCTGTTTATCTGTGTCCTTCGGATAAAGCCTGAAAATTCCACATAGAAGTTGTCCACAACTCAGGAGGCAAAGACAGATTATCAATGACAACACACTGGTACTTTATCCTTGAGCCAATGAAACCTGAGCCTGCTTTTCCCCCCACAGCCAGAGACCGCATTCCTAGCGAGAAGGGCTCAGTTCCATCTGGTCGGTTCTTTCCCGGTTAGATAATCCCAGACGTATCCATGTAACATGCGAGCCACTGTCAAACAGCGCTGAGCCATCTCCCCGGACAGCTGTTTCACACAAGGGCTGCATTGTCTGAGGAGAGCTGGTATCACTTTCCTTCAAGAGCTCGGGAGACTCTGTCAGCTGCCTTGGCTCTGAGAGAGCCTCGCCCACAGCAGACGGCCATTATTCTGTTATCTGGCCTCAAACCACTACAGACTGGGAGGGTTGAAGGCCCGAGTCAAGAATCAAAGTCTTTGTTCTGCCTCGATTTTTATCAGGGGAAGTAATAGCTCCACACACCCAAAGAATGTGTGGTCTGACTCTTCCAAAGCCGCTGGCTTGTTTTCTCTCTTCCCTGGGCTCCAGGTAACCTGGAAAGAGTTGTCCAGTCTGGGAACGCCAAAAACTGTTTTGCAGAGAGGCGCCGTCAGAGTTAAGATGATAACCGTGGACCAAATAAGCACTTAAGATGAGATAGATCTCTCCTTCTCTAGTCTAGATGACTCTAACTACCTGCACCCCCAAATCTCTGCTTGGTTTCAAGTCGTAATCCAGCAAACAAATACCTTACCACACTCTCTTTCCTCCGCTCCCCTCACCCCCTTCTTTCCTCTTCTCTTTCTCTCTCTCTGTTTTGGACTGTGGACATCTGTGTTTTGAACTCAGAAAAATGTCTTACGTTCTTACGCACGTGATGACAGCGTCAGGGACTGTAGCCTTCGAGGCAGGTGTGCGTGCTGTTGGGAATTTCATCTAAAGACTTGTATAGGACAGGCTAGCTGCCAGCCACTTACCTATACCCCAAGCTCACCTGTGGGGGTCAGAGGTCAACTTGTAGGCATGGGTTCTCCCCTTTACCATGTGGTTTCTGGAACTGAATTTAGATTGTCCGGATTCGTGGCAAGCACCTTTGAGTGCTGAGCCATCTCATCCCCTCCCGCCAATTTTAAATGTATAACCGGGAGGCATTAAACCCATGCATCAAATATTTGAAATATTTAAAAATTGGGATAACTCTGAACCCTGTTCCAAACTCCTACCCTATCTAAAATCTAACCTAGCTTGTTGGTAAGATTTTAGACAAAAAAAAAACAAAAAAACAAAAAAAACCCTAACCTAAAACCTAATCTGAACCCTAACTGTAACTCTAATCACAACCCAACACTCATTTTAACACTCTGACTAGTCATAATCCTAACCCTGACCTTAAACCTAACACTTTTTTGTTGTTGTTTTGTTTTGTTTTTGTTTTTCGAGACATGGTTTCTCTGTATAGCCCTGGCTGTTCTGGAACTCACCTGTAGACCAGGCTGGCCTCACACTTAGAGCCTGCCTCTGCCTCCCTAACCCTGAGTGCTGGGGTTAAAGGCATGTGCCACCAGCAAACCGAACACTTTTCATAACCCTGACCCTAATATAAATAAATAAACAAACAAACAAACAAATAAATAAAAACAAGCAAACAAAAAGTTGGGATAATTTGGGGACTTCAGAGGAAAACTAGGCGAGTGTTGGAGGGAAAGAATTTCCCTTTCCCTCACTGTGTATCTGTGAATGATGGCTATAAGCGCAGGGTCTCCTGGGAAATTTTTGCTAAACAGCCATTTTTTTTCTTCCTTTTGTTTTCAAGAAAAAGAACATATGAAATATATACCTTAACTAAAGCGTGGGGGTACTGGACTCCAAAAGACTTACCCTGATCCCTGAAGAGATGTCTTCTTTGCATAGGAAGCAAAGAACACATCACATGACCTGGACAACCTAGAAGAAGCTGCTTGACTTGATTCTGTTTTTTTGCTATCCACGGATTAAAACAAACAAGAGTTGGTGGCTTAGAATTGAGCTCTTCTCTGAAAACTGGGTTTGACGTGTTTTCCTTACTGCTCTTCTTTGAAAGAAGAGAAAGAAAGGAAAAAGAGGAGAAAGAAGAAAGGTTGAATCAGAGGATCTGGGACACAGACAGAGCCAGTCATCAGAACAGAGGGACAATTGCCAAGGAGCCAGGGGCAAATACGTGCGGCGAGCTTTCCTGAGGGTCTTGCCAAGCAACACACAGTGTCATTATCTTGTCAACTGCTGCGTCTGTCCTGTGACACACTTCTGTGTTCTGTGACCTCAGATCAGACACCGCCAGAGAGCTGTTTGGAGGGCAAACAAAACGGCACCTGTCAAAGGCTCCCGTCCACTCTTAGGTGGGGTAAGGACACAGCAGGTTCTCCTAGGGCTTCTTGCCACAGAAGGCTGGATTCCCACTAACGTGGATTTGCCTCATCTGAAATTGGCAACGCTTTGTCTTTAGAATTACCAGCTAACTTCAGAAATAGGGAATCCCAGCAGATTAAAGCATGGCTTGGGGCACGAGATAAATGGAGACACGTTTCAAGTGTTTGTGTGATGAAACTGTATCTTAGAAGCTGGACAGGAAAGACAGGGCTCGCCTAGCTACCCACCTGGTTCTCTCACTCCTGCCAAACCTATCCCCTAATCCAAGGAGGCCACATCGCACAAGGGGGCGATCCTTGACACTTTTATTGGAACAATAACTGCTAGTTACTTGCTGTGATCTGAACGTTCATACCCCTTCAAAATTCTATGTTGACACTCTTCACTGAAGAGGGAGCCTAGAAGAGATAATTAGGAGCCAGGCGGTGGTGTGGCATGCCTTGGATCCCAGCACTTGAGAGGCAGAGACAGGCTGATCTCTGAATTCAAGGCCAGCCTGGTATACAGAGTTCCAGGACAGCCACTGCTGTTATACAGAGAAATCTTGTCTCAAAAGAAAAGGAAGGAAGGAAGGAGGGAAGGAGGGAGGGAGGGAGGAATGGAGGGAGGGAGGGAGGGAGGAAGGAAGGAAGGAAAGAAGGAAGGAAGGAAGGGAGGGAGGAATGGAGGGAGGGAGGAAGGAAGGAAGGAAGAAAAGAAAGAAAGAACGAAAGAAAGAAAGGAAGAAAGGAAGAAAGAAAGGAAGGAAGGAAGGAAGGAAGGAAGGAAGGAAGGAAGAAGGAAGGAAGGAAGGAAGGAAGGAAGGAAGGAAGGAAGGAAGGAAAGAAAGAAAGAAAGAAAGAAAGAAAGAAAGAAAGAAAGAAAGAAAGAAAGAAAGAAAGATAATTAGATCATGGGGGTGGGGCTCTCATGAAGAAGGTTAGTGACTTCCTGGGGGAGCTTCTGTAACCTTTCTACCACCTGAGAATGCTTCAGGAAGGTTCCATACTGGCAGCAGAAGGTGGGCCCCATCAGTGCCTTGATCTGAGACTCCCCGTCCAGCCTGACCAGATGAAGGCAGCACTTACCAAGTACTTTTTGCTTAAGTAGGAAGAAAGTTATTGCTAAGTTAAAAAAACAAAACAAAAAACTGGGGCCTGGAGAGATGGCTCAGTGGTTAAGAACACTGGCTGTTCTTGCAGAAGACCTGGGTTTGATTCCCAGCACCCACATGGCGGCTCACAACCAGTCCCAGGGGATTCAACCCCCTCTTCTGGCATCTGAGGGCACCAGGCATGCGCATGGTACACAGACATACATGCAGACAAAACACCCACACATGTAAATAAATGAATTTTTAAAAAGTTTTATAAGATTAAATATTTCAAAGATTTAAATGTACACTTAGTGATTCCATCTTCTATGGCAGAGAGGCTAGATATGGAAAGGAGAATAAAACAAGAATAACTTCTTGCTGGGCGGTGGTGGTGCACACCTTTGATCCCCACAGCTCAGGAGGCAGAGGCAGGCAGACTCTGTGAGTCTGAGGCCAGCCTGGTCTACAAATAGAATTCCAGGATAGCCAGGGCAACACAGAGAAACCTTGTCTCAAAAAACCAAAAACCAAAACCAAAAACCAAAAAACTTCTTGATGGAAACTGTGGCACTTGCCTTTAATCCCAACATTCGGGAGGTAGAAGCCGTTGGATCTCTGTAAGTTCAAGGGCAGCCTGGGCTATATAGAGAGACACCGTCTCAAAAACCAAAAAAGAAAATGAAAAACTTTTAACTTTATGAAGCTTTCCTCCTGAAAATGAGAATGCAGACTACCATAAAATGAAGTTGGAAGGACCTGAGAGTGGTTAGGCATCCCCAAAGTCCTGGCAGCCACACCCAGTGCATCCTAACAACAAACTCAGCTTAGAACAAAAAATGGTTGAGCTGTTCCTCCAGAGGCACCACTTTGAAATGACCTAGAGTTTGATTCTCTTCCTTTCTTCCTTCCTCTCTCCCTCCCTCCCTTTCACTTTTGGGTTTTTTTTTCTTCATTTTTGGTTATTTTTGAAGTTGTATTTTAATTACAACATTTCTCCCTTCCCTTTCTCCCTCTAAACCCTCCCCTATACCTCTCCCTGCTCTCCTTCAAATTCATGACTTCCTTTTTCATCAATTGTTATTGCATGCACACATGTATATAAATATATATTCCTAAATATAACCTCTTGAGTTCATATAATGTTACTTTCTTTGTGTAGGGTTGAGGTCTTGTGGGCTTTCTTTTCTTTCTCTCTCTTTCTTTTATATTATTTTTAGAGAGAGAGTCCCACTGTCCTGTTGGAGCCTCCAGCTTGCTCCTACACGATCCAGAAAGCCCCACTCCTCTCTCTCCAAGCCCAGCCTGCTCAGAGAGCCTCCACACAAAGAAAAGGCACCAAAGAGTCCGGTTCTGAATTCTTGTGGCTGTTGTAGCCCCAACCCTCAAGTTACGAGCTGTTCGAACCCCACCTAAGTGCTCAGCTTTTGACCACACTTGGACACAAACTGAGCTGTGGCAGACACATCATCACCCCTCACCTACAACCTATAAAATCTCCCTGCTTTAGTCCAGGGGCGTGACTTTTCTGACCTCTATCTCTGGAACTGGAGAACCTGTCCAGGAGTTGCTCTCAATAAACCTGTTGTTATGTTTTTTTCAATTCAGCTTGATCTGGCTCACTATGTGGGCAGAGAAACTTCTTATGGGTTTATTATTTTTTATTATTTTATTTTTATATTATTTATTTATTATTATTATTAAGTAAAAAGCCTGTTACTCACTATGTAATCTTGGCTGGCCTGAAATTCTCCTTGTAGACCAGGCTGGTTTTGAACTCATAGAGATCATACCTGCCCATGGCTCCAGAGTGCTGGAATCAAAGGTGTGCATCACCAGGACCCAGCATGGATCCAATATGTTTTAAAAAGATTTATTTTTTAATTATGTACATGCAAGCCTGTCTCTGTGTGGGTAGATACATGTGAGTGCAAGTGCCCTTAGAGGTCAGAGGTCAGACACCTCTGGAATCTAGAGTTACAGACAATTGTGGGCAGCCTGATATGGGTACTGGGAACCGAATTCAGGTCCTCTGGAAGAGGATCTAAGAAGAAATTATTGTGGGGGCTGGAGAAATGGTTCCATGGTAAAAAAGCACTGGCTGCCCTTCTAGAGGACCTGGGTTTGATTCCAGACTCACATGGCCCATTATAACTATCTGTAGCTGAGGCCTTCTTCTGGTCTCTTCTGTCACATGCACACCTTTGATCGTACATACATTCAGACAAAACCCTCATACACATAGAACAAAAATAAATGCCTTTAAAAAAGAAAAAATAAATTGTGGGCTGGATGTGGGGTTATGTACCTGTCATTCCAGCTACTTGGAAAGCTGAGGCAGGAGGATCACTTGAGCCCAGTAGTGGACAATATAGCAGACCCTGTTCCCAATCCCAAAGAAAAATAATTAATTTTATTAGGAATGGCAATGCCCGGTTATGTTTAATTAATGTTTTCACCATGGTGAACTACGTAAACAAAGTGATATCATGTCCGGGTTCTTTCTACTGTGGCAGAAGTTAACACCTACAGCAATAGAGAATGAGATTGGTGGGTATGGCCTGCTGACCCATTACAGAGGGAAAAAAAGAAAGGAAAACTGCCTGGATAGGCGAAGGCAGTGCACTCAGGAGGCAGAGGCAGGTGGATCTCTGTGAGTTCAAGGTCAGCCTGGTCTACAGAGATAGTTCCAGAACAGCCAGGGCTACACAGAGAAACCCTGTCTCAAAAAAAGAAAAAAGAAAAAAGAAAAAAAGGGAAAAAAAATCAAACCATTTTTATATAAACTTGGGATTTGTTCACTATCAAAGCTAAGTGGTTAAAAAATGAGCATGAAGACTACATATGACAGTATTCTTCTAGATGGTTCCCACGCAAAATGAAGCAGGCTTTATGCCTAAATTTCTTCGATTCAAAGCTGTCACCAGGGATGGGGACCTGGGTCAGTTGGTAGAGTGCTGACTTCCCATGGGGGTTCATAACGGGCTGTGGAGGCACACACCTATACTTCCAGCATTTGGAGTGAGGGTGGGAAGGAGGATCAACAGTTTAAGATCATCTCAGATGCAGCGAGTTAGAGGCTAGCCCAGGATATGAAAGACCCAATCTTAAAATAACCACAGCAACAAAGACCTCAGGAACTACCAAAACAAAACCTCAGTTACTGGGAGAACAAGAAACACAGGAGGTCAACACAGGACGGCAAACCTTATGCCAATTTCAGAATCCCTGTAAACGTGTAACATGTGGTCCAGACTTAAGGCAGTCTAGTACTTTTCCCTTGCCAACATTTTTGTTTGTGTGCACTGAGGCAGAGTCTCTTGCAGCCCAGGCTGGTCTTGAACTCACTATGTAGTTGAGAATGACCTTGAAATGACTCTCCAGCCTCCACCTTCCTAGTGCTGGGATTATAGGCCTGGGTGGCCACACTCTTTTTTCTTTTTTCTCTTTTTGGATTTTTTTCAAAACAGGGTTTCTTTGTGCAGCCTTGGCTGTCCCAGAACTCACTCTGTAAACCAGGCTGGCCTCAAAGTCACAGAGATCCACCTGCCTCTGCCTCCTGAGTGCTGGGATCAAAGGCCCGCACCACCACGGCTGGACAAGATTGCCGATTTCCATTAGTGTTCAGCTGAGTTAAGTTTGGCCTAAAGCTGCCTCCTACCTAGTGTTATGTTTACCCTAAAGGATACTTGGTGCATAGGGATAGTAACCTAACTGGATGTGTCAATAGACTGGTTAAAAAAAAAAGTTTCCTTTCAATCAGAAGCGACCAGAGGGGGACTGGAGAGATGGTTCAGCAGCCGAATGCACTTATTGCTTTTGCAGAGAACCTGGGTTTGGTTCCCAGCACTTGTTTGGAGGTTATCAATCATTCCTAACTCCAGTACCAGGGTTCTTATGCTTTCTTCTGACCTCAGTGGGTACCAGATATTCATGTGGTACACATGACATGCACAAAGGCAAAACATTCATACACATAAAAATTAATAAACAGGTCTTTAACATTTTTTAAAAATTTTATATACATTGGTGTTTTGCCTGCATGTATGTCTGTATGAGGGTGTCAGATCCCATGGATTAGGAACTACAGACAGCTGTGAGCTGTCATGTAGGTGCTGGGAATTGAATCCAAGTCTTCCCGAAGAGCAGCCAGGGCTCCCAACTGCTAAGCCATCTCTCCAGCCATAGATAAAGTCTTTAACAACAACAACAAAAACAGACAGTTAGCTGACCAAGCGTGGTGGCACACACCTTTAATTCCATCACCCAGGAGTCAGAAGCAGATGGATCACTGATCACTGTAAACTTGAGGACAACCCAGTCTACATATAAGTTCCAGGCCAGCCAGAGCCATGCAGTGAAGCCCTGTCTCAAAAGGAAAACAAAACAACCAAATAAACTGGTCAGCTGCTCCTGTATGGTGGTGCATGCCTATAACACCATAACTTGGGAGCCTGACACACACCCATAATCCCGGCACTTGGGAGGTAGAAGTGGGAAAATCAAAAGTACAAAGTTATCTTCTGCTACTGAGCGCCACGCTAGCCTGGGTTATAAAAGACCCTGTCTCAAAACATAAACAGGCTGAAAAATGCAATAAGCAGGTTTTCCATTGGCCTATACATTATTGCTATTTTAATATTGTATGTTAATAAGACTAATAAAACTATAAAGATTATAATTACCCAACACATACATATACACACACACACACACATTGTGATGGCTATTAGTGTTAATTATCAACCTGACAAAAATCTAGAATCAACGGGGAGATGAGCCTATGTGTATGATTGAGAGATTACGTTAATGATGTTAACGGAGGTGGGAAGATCTGCCCACTGCGGATGGCATCATTCCCTAGGCAGGGGCTCCTGAGATATACATGAGCAAACTGAGCACTAATATGTATATATTTATTATTGTTTTCTTTGGATTGGTGGGACATAATGTGACCAGCTGCTCCAAACTCCTGCCACTGTGACTTCCCCCTGAAATAGCCGACTGTGAGCTGAAAAAAGCCCTTTCTCCCTTAAATTGTTTTTGTTGTGGATTTTACTACAGGAACAGAAATGAAACTAAGACATTCATGGACCTTGTGATGGATAGTTTTATGTCAGCCTGACACAAGGTAAAGTTCTCTGAGAGGAAGGAGCCTCAATTAAGAAAATGCCTTCATAAGATCATGCTGTAGGCAAGCCTGTAGGTCATTTTATGAATTAGTGATTTATGGGGGTGGGGTGTCAGCCCATTGTGGGTGGTTCCATCCCTGGGCTGGTGGTTCTGCGTTCTGTAAGAAAGCAGACTGAACAAGCCTATGTGGAGCAAACCAGTAAACAGCACCTTTTCATGGCCTCTTCATCAGCTCCTGCCTGCAGGTTTCTATCCTGTTTGAGCTCCTGTCTTGAGTTCCTTCAATGATAAAGAATGATGTGGGAGTGTAAGCCAAATAAACCATTTCCTCACCAACTTGCTTTTGCTCGTGGTGTTTCATCATAACAAAAGTAACCCTGACTAAGGCAGGCCTTAAAACTAGTAATAATAATAATAATAATAATAACACTAATAATAATTATTATTTGATTGGTTGAGACAGGGTTTCTCTGTATAGCCCTGGCTGTCCTGGAACTCTTTCTGTAGACCAGGCTGGCCTCAAACTCACAGAGATACCCCTGCCTCTGGCTCCTGAGTGCTGGGATTTAATCCTGAGTGCATCACCACCACCACTGCCGCCACCACCACCGCCCAGCTAGTTGGAATTATTTTTAATCCCTTGGGATCAGACACATTTCAAGATCATCTTCGGGGAAGTGGGGATCCTGGGAGAGCGTGAGACCCCTGCCATGCTGACATTGAATGTGTTTCAGATAAAGAAGGAAGCTATAGATCTTAGAGCTGGAGGGTTCGGCATCCGCTCAGTGGCTTTCTTTTTTATTGTGCAGTATAGCAGTTTCTGGTCTTTCAATAGAATTGGCCAGCTCTTGCAGGAGTTTGGGTTTGGGGTGTATACACAAGCTGAACTGGCGGGAACGCAAACAGGAAAGCCTCCAAATACAACCCGTGGGGCACGGCCCACAGAACCCGTGGGGCGCGGCCCACAGCACAGTCACAGACACCCGTGAGTGGCGTCGCTACTTACTGTCCTCGGGGAGGTTGTTTTCCCGCTCTTCTCTCTCCATCTGCTGGCACCAGCCTTCCATGCGGTCTCGCTCTGCCTGGAGAAGCTTCAGGAACCAGTGGCCATCCCGGTGGTACACAGACCTTTGAACAGCCTCCAGAGGGTCTTCTGTGATAGAGTCAATCCAGGGGTCCGGAGGAGGCAGGATGGAGGGGTCAAAATCCGTGTCAAAGTCATCGTCGGCTGCACAGGCATGGTAATGGTTTCCTGAACCCTGGATGCTGACGGTGGATGTGCTGGCATCCCGGGAGAACTGCCTGGCCATTGGGCCGGGACATGAATTGTCCTCTATGGATTCCAGAGAATTTTCCAGATTATCATGGAAGTCCAGGTCAGCCTGCACTGCGGTGGTCACACTGTTAGACCGAGTAAACCTGCGGAAGCTTGGGAGAGAAGAGAGATGAGGTTTAGTTCCGGGGTATTTATTGAAATGTTACTACATCCTGTTTGTTTGGGTGGATCTGACAAGGGGTGTTGTCAAATCTTCTCAGTGTTTGGAGGCACAGTTGGGGGGGGACCTTTGAGTTGAATATGCTGGTTGTCACAGGTCTAAATCTTTGTTAAATATGGAATAATAAAGCATATGCAGAGTAACTGTATAGGTAGGACAAAACGTAGAGCTACTGAAGTCACTATGATGTCCAGTGTCTGACTTCTTCCCCAGATCTGGGGCGGCTTCCAGACGGCTACTGGAGAAGCAAAACGTTTCAATTAGATTTCTATGTAATTTGCTAAGAGATGGGGAGAAGAATGCAACCCAGGCTTGATCAAGACTGTCATAATTCCTGCATTTTCCCAGGCACAACTCTTAGGAAAGAAATTTCCTAAACGCTCGTTAGGTTTCCCTTAAAATTAAAACCTTGTTGCTTGGTAAGCAGTCACCTGACAGTCCTGTAGGTCCACGTAATAACATGGTTCCAGGTCTTCAGGAGAAAGAATAACTTACAGTTCTAGAGTTCTCCATGACTACCCTCCCCTGCACTTTGCTTTGCTTTTCCACAATTATTCATCAAAGGTGGCCAAAGACTTCTTATTAACAGGTTCAGTTTGGGCATTTCTCTCTCTCTCTCTTTATTTTTATTTTTTTATTTTGTTCTTCAAGACAGGGTTTCTTTGTGTAGCCTTGGCTGTCCTAGAACTTGCTCTGTAGACTAGGCTGGCCTGGAACTCACAGAGATCCGTCTGTCTCTACCTCCCAAGTGCTGGGATTAAAGGTGTGCACTACCACTGCCTGGCTAGTTTGGGCATTTCTATATGGATATTCATGGGAACAAGTTTTTTGTTTTTTGTTTTTTTCCCTGAGTATCTCTTGCTTACTCTTATAATGAATGTGAGGACATGTGGACTGTCAGAGGGTTGTGATGGATTCAAGTATCAATTTCTCTATATCCCATCAACAACACCTCTTGTTCTCTAGTTGGTATGTGTGTGTGTGTGTGTGTGTGTGTGTGTGTGTGTGTGTGTCTTTGCCTGTGTGTATACACACAAGAGTCTAGAGCAGTAGTTCTCAACCTGTGAGTTTGACCCTTTGGGAGGTAGAGTCACCCTTTCTCAGGGGTCACATATCAGTTATTTACATTACAATTCCTAACAGTAGCAAAATTACAGTTATGAAGTAGCAACAAAAATAATTTTATGGTTGGAGGTCACCACAACATGAGGAACTATATTAAAGGGTTGTAGCATTAGGAAGGTTGAGAACCACTCACTGGTCTAGAGGAAGACATTGGTTCTTCTGTTCTATGCATTTCCACCTTACTCCCTCAAGACAAGGTCTTTCACTGAACCTGGAGCTAGGCTAGTGGCAAAGAGGACCCAGTGAGCTTCTTATTTCTGTCCTCCACTATGCTGGGGTTACAGGCAGACATGTAGGTGTTGGGGATTTGAACTCAAGTCCTCATGCTTAAGAATTATTTATTTTTATTTTACATGAGTGTTTTGCCTGCATGTGTGTATGTATGTACACATGTATATATGTATGTGCATTGTGCACATCCCTGGTGCCCTCAGAGGCCAGGAGAGGGTGTTGAGTCCTCTGGTACTGGACTTACAGATGACTGTGAGCCACCATGTGGGTGTCAGGAGTCAAACTTGAGTCCTCTGCAAGGGCAGCCAGTGCTCTCAACCACTGGACCATCTCTCCAGCACCTTAGTTTTGTTTTGTTTTATTTTTTTAAACTGAAGCCACTACAATGAGCATGACATGATACATTTCCTTGGGTGGCTTATAACTGTGTCACTTTGAGACTTTGTCTGCCATTGATTTCTGATTAATGTTTCACATTCAACAGTACCAACCTAAAAGGACTGTGCATTAAGCAAAGTCTGGGTAGCATTAAATATCTCAGACTCTCACAATTCTCTTGGATTACCCTGTGTAAGCCAATTAAAACTAATACTTGTAGTGCATAAAAAAAAAAAAAACAAAAACAAAAACAAGGCCCAATGACATGGGGAAGCAGTCATGTAAAAAAGTTAAAACAAGTAATCGAAAGGAGAAATGATCATCATCTCAAAAAACAAAACAACAACAAAAAACAAACATGTTTTCCCCCTAGAGAATATATGTTAAAGAAAAGATGTCTGGAGGACTGCTCTGTGTTGATTATTAAGAGTAAACACAAGCTGGGCAGTGGTGGCGCACGCCTTTAATCCCAGCACTCAGGAGGCAGAGGCAGATGGATCTCTGTGAGTTCGAGGCCATCCTGGGCTACAGAGTGAGTTTCAGGAAAGGCTCCAAAGCTACACAGAGAAACCCTGTCTTGAAAAACAAAAGAAAAAAAGAAGAAGAAGAAGAAGAAGAAGAAGAAGAAGAAGAAGAAGAAGAAGAAGAAGAAGAAGAAGAAGCAGCAGCAGCAGCAGCAGCAGCAGCAGCAGCAGCAGCAGCAACTAGCCTGGTCTACAGAGAGTGAGTTCCAGGACAGTCAAATACTACACACACACACACACACAAATCATCTCAAACAAATAAACAAAAGTAAAGACAGTCACCCACAGATCTTTAATCCCAGCACTTCGAAGGCAGAGACAGACAGTCATATACATCATGATCCAGGCCACTCACTTTAGTTCATCTCATCACTTACAGTTATAAGAAATTGCATGTAGCCCGGCATGATAGCACATGCCTCTAATCCCTGTGCTTGGATCTCTGGTGACTTCAAGGCCAGCCTGATCTACACAGAGAGCTCCAGAACAGCCAGAGGTACATGGTGAGACCCTTTTCAAACCACACCACCACTACCACACACACACACACACACCAAGAAAAGAACTCGCATCTGTTGACATGATCAGCTCTGGTTACTTCTGGAAACTGTTAATACGCCAAAGAATCAAAGTGTGTGTGTGTGTGTGTGTGTGTGTGTGTGTGTGTGTGTGTGTGTAAGAGAGTGTGTGTGAGTATGTGTGTGAGAAGAGTGTGTGTGTATGGGGGGCTGTTGTGTGTGGTGTGCAAGTTTGAAAGTCACGTTAAGAAGTCTCTTTGTTTTAACAAGGAAGGGCAGAAATTCGGGTAAAATGTTCCTTCCAGCAAACACTCACTTCTTGGCTGTTTCTGTATTTCTTCCACTTTGTCCCTAAATGCTAAATGTCACTTCCTGATGCTGAGCTTTCTCTCCAGCTGTCTGAGTATGACTTGGATGGCATTCATCACCACAGCTGACATTTTGGCTGTTCTGCTAACACAAAACTGCAGAAATCTTTAGGCGTCTTTCCCCAAGATCTCCGATTGCCAGGGGATCGGATTTCCAAATTTACTAGCCCTCCTTGTGTTCCAGCAGCTCCACGGAGCAAACAGTGGCTGACTTTCTCCTGTTTTCAGCCACACGGGGAACTGTCCTACCAGCATTCCTAAGAGCCGTCTCCCGGTTGTGGGTTGGGTAAATGTATCCACCTTCTTAAGAAAAATTACTTGGCAGTAGATTAATAGAAGTTGGCAGTTTAGCCACCCAGAAAGAAATAAGTTAAGCGAAACGAAAATGGTTTGGGATTAAAAGCGGCGCCTTTGAACTCCAGCAATCCTGAACAAATTCTGCCTTCTTACCCCTTCAGTCCAACAAGCAAGCGCTCTCTTCCACTAGCGCCCTCAGAGGATGTTCTGCACCACAAAACTGCTCTGTGTCTTTCAAGCGCAGGCCGAGGCCCTTGTGGGCGAAGGGTGTGATCAAGCTGTGACTGTGTTAAAGTTGTGGATTCGAAGACAGGAAAGGGTCTGCTAAGATTAATCTCTGTGAATGGGGTAACCCTAAAGCTGGGCCTGAGCTGGCTGCTCCCAAACCCACACTTCCCAGTCTTGAAGCTCTTCCTTCCTGCGTGCCCTGCAGGCACAGTGTATAATGATTACAGAGCTGAACAAGGCCAGCCAGTACTCAGGCCTAGGATGCAGAGAAGCAGTGAAGAGAGACTGGATCAACCAGTGCAGAGGACAAAGCCCTGTGTGTTCTGAAGAGTGAGCGACAAGTCCCCGACTAGCAGTCCCAGCCGGGGCCCTTGTGCCTGAGAAACAAGTGGGTGTTTCTGATTAAAGGACTTCCTACACCGTTGCCATGATGTTTCTCTATGGAACAGGTTACAAATGAACATAAGGGTTCCTGTGCTACAGTTTAAAAAAAAAAAAAAAGAGTGACGGCTAAGCACAATTGCCATCTGCAGTATGTGTTTGTGTAAGGGCTCGGGCTTGAACCCAGGGCCATGCACGTGCTAGGCAAGAGCTCACCTACAGAACTACACTCCCATCCTGACACCTCTCTGTTAATGGTCTGGACCTGCTTGACCTTCAACTGTTGACATTCAAGTCACGGGGGATTTTAGGGAGAGTAATTCAGTCATTCCACGGCAGAGCCCCCAAGTCTCTGGTGACCCTCTTTATCTCTCTGTTTGTGTAACAGTTGCCTTTCAGGACTAAATCTGGCCACAAAGTTGGGAGTGCGAATCTTGGGCTGCTCTTTCTTCTTAGGAATCCTCAGCCTTCCCACATAAGCCTTTCACCAAGCTCCTGTCAAGGCTTATGTGGGATCTGAAAAAACGTGTTCCTCAGTGCGACACCCATCTTGGTGCTTTGTGAACTGACACCATTTCTGATCAAGACCCAACATAACTCATTATACAAAATAAAAGTCAAAAGGAAGGGGTGGGAGGTCACGAGTCCTCTAAAAATGTACTCTTTAGTCAGAGCTTCCAAGCGAAAACCGAACACGCAGAAAACAGCCGAGACGAGACGTGGCCCTCCCTCGGAGAACTCCCTGGTCACCACGTGAACAAAGCTAGTGCTGTTTTATCTAGTCTGCAGAGCTGCTCACAGGAAGCATCCATTGCTCATTTGAACTCCGTGGACATCATTCTTTTGCCAGAGATCTCTTTAACACAAAGAAAAAGGCACGGGATTCCAACATGAAGACTCTCGCTCTATGCTCATTACAGGAGAGGCATTGGCAGACAAAGGCAAAGGATGGGAAATAAGAACAGTGGGTAAGGTAACACCCAACAGCTTTTGAGAGGGCCCACATGTTACTGGTCTTCTTTTAGGATGAGCTGGGGAGCTGCTAATATCCCCGATGGCTGTCACCATGGGAAAGTTGGTTCTATCTCTTGAAAGGGGAGAAACTGCTTTGCTTTCAGAACTGGAGCTGAGCCAGTCCTTGGCCACTGACTCGAGGTAACTAACATAGGTGTGAGAAGTCTCACTAACAATCAAAGAAGTTTATTTTATGCTTGTGGGTGTTTTGCTTGTGTGTATGTATGGGTACTACCTGCATGCAGTACCTAAGGCGGCCAGAGGAGGGCGTCAGATCCCTTGGAACTGTAGTTACATACAGTGGCTAATACCCAAGTGGGTGCTGGGAAACCAACCTAGGTTCTCTACAGGAACAGCGAGTGCTCTTAATGGCTGAGCCGTCACTTCAGCCCCACTAACACATTTTAACACAGCTTTGGCTAAATGAAAGTCATAGTGAGTTGGTCTTTTTCTGTTAACTAAATGATCTTAAAAAAAAAAAAAAAAAACCAAAACAGGCAAAATGGAAGAGGAAGAGGGAAGGAAGAAGGGGAAGAAGAAAGTATGAGAAGAAAGAGAATGAAGAAAGAAAGAAAGAAAGAAAGAAAGAAAGAAAGAAAGAAAGAAAGAAAGAAAGGAGGGAGGGAGGGAGGGAGGGAGGGAGGGAGGGAGGGAGG